>ML661883.1:10843254-11038083 GCA_007570785.1 Antilocapra americana | reverse complement strand
AAAAAAAAAAAAAAAAAAGAACCTGCCTGTCAAATGCCAGAGACATAAGGGACGCAGGTTCAATCCCTGGGTCAGGAAGATCCCCTGGAGGAGGGCATGCCAACCCACTCCAGTATTCTTGCCTGGAGAATTCCCATGGACGGAGGAGCCTGGCGGGCTATAGTCCATGGGGTTGCACAGAGTCAGACATGACTGAAGCAAAGTAGCGCGCAGGGTTGCTGCTTTATGTTGAACAAATCAGCAGCTATTTGAGTGAGGAGAGTAATATGGTCAGTTGTAAAGCACTTGAACGGAATCATCAGAGAAATAAGCATGTATTCTCTGGCACAAACATGAAATAAATTGAAATGGATACCAACAGTTGGCTCAAAAATAATCAACTACGAGTATGCTCAACATACAAGCATTTTCCCCGACAGAGTCACAAGGCTTCCTCTGCATCGTTTCTCATAGCTCTTCAGAAGTTACCAGATGCAGTTCAAGCTAAAATAACACAGTGAGGTACAAGTTAATTACATAGTTACCAGCAAAATCACACACATTTTTTTGCAGTAATAATGTGGTAAATAAATACATGCTCACTCCACGGGAAATGATGGCAATTATCAAGAACACATGTTCACACCATAATATTGCTTACTGATAATTGTGCAATTAACCAATGGCAGCCAGCATGCTAAATTGGATATTTATTCTTCTTTGAGCCTCACATGCTATGCAGGATGCATGTGAAAAGCACATATGGGGAGTTTCAAGGGTGAAACTCAAGTGTGTGAGCATTTTTTGTGGTCACACCTCAGCCTCCAAGTATTTCCAGAAGGCAGCTTCTGCTTTTTAATAATGTCCATCTATTTTTAACCAATTGCCTAGCACACAATTAATGCTCAATAAACTCTTTGTTAAATGAACTAATAAAAGGTAATAAAAGACCTGGGCGATGTGAGTAATCCAAAAGGAACAAACAAACTTGAAATACTTTGTGTGTTGGTATTTCGGGAGGAACTTTGCATTTGAAATCAGAAGTTCCTAATCCAAACACTGGGTCTACTGATGGCTAATTAAGGAATTTCAAACAAATTACTTCCAGTCTTTGAATTTCAGTTTTCTAGACTATAAAGGGGAAGTAAAGAAGTTTGTTATGTGACTCAAATGAGATAATGTGTGTGCAAACCCTTGTAAACCAAACAAACATTACACACGTAGGAAATAGTCTTGGTAATGTGCTCCTATTTGAACAGCAGGAAATCCAGACTTATCTTCAAAGATGTATGTGTTACCTAAGGACCTCTCATTGGTGGCAAAAGAGAAAGAGTGAGCGTGTCAGCACAATAATTAACCAGGAAGGTGAGAGAGTAGCATAGAGGAATCTGTAATGGGTCATCTGCAGAGCGAAAGAGACACAGAACAAATGTTGGACGAGATGGCTCCAGTTCAGAAGCAAGTCAATGGCAGGAAGTTCCTAAAAATGTAAAAGCAGTGTGATTTTGTGAATTTCCATGTCAGATGGCTCAATGGTAAAGAATCCACCTTGCAATGCAGGAGACACAGGAGCCATGGGTTCGATTCCTAGGTCAGGAAGATCTCCTAAAGGAGGATATGGCAACCCACTCCAGTATTCTTGCTTGGAGAATCCCAAGGACAGAGGAGCCTGGCGGGCCACAGGGGTCGCAAAGAGTCAGACATGACTTAGCGACTGAACACACACAATTGTCATATACATCAGCTCAGACAATCTATATTTCTCATTTCAGCGAACTCATTAGGGAAAAACAATACACTTTTCAGGTAATATGAATAAAAAAAAGAATAAACATCTGTAGACATTTATTGCCTACAAACCAATAATTTCTATAGCTCTTTAAATTTCTACTTCATGCCATCAAGAACAACACACTGATCCTTAAGTTAACTGCAGTCAGAGAAAATGCACCACATCTAGAAGAGGTTCTGCAAGCTAGAAAGAATTCCACAACTAACTTGCTCTTTTTAATTGCAGTTCACCCACACAATAGGACTCTTTTATTTAATATTAATGGATACAAAAGTCAGTTGGTTAATTAAACATTTTGTTAAAATATATAAATACCTTGTATCAATATGTGTTTTATTATAGTTGAAAATATATAAATGTTCAATTGGTGACCCATCTTTTAACTTAGGGGCCAAGTTTTTCCTTTATAGGTCTGTGATTGAAGACTTAATCATGTTTCTGAAAAATACATCCATTTTGCTTTGTCTTCTAGTCCTAATCTTTCCCTGAAGTGGAGTGGTAACTTAAAATACAGGGAAAGAAATTTGAGTACAGATTTCTTATAGATTTATTTATAGATTTGTATGGATTTTTAAATTAATTATTTACAGTTTCCTCAATTATACCTAATTCAATTATTAGGAAGTCTTTATCAAGACTTTTCAGAATATTCAGTGTAAGTTTCACAGACACATCAACTCTCTTTTTGTACTCATTTTTCATTAGTTTACATTAATAATTAACTAACATGATAAGAATAAATAGTATAGCTGTCATAAGCAAATTTATGCACAAATGCAACAAAGTACAGAAATAAGTACCAAATATCTACCTTGACTCTTCTGACAAATGCAGAAGTACAGAATAAGAAGAAAGCCTTTCTTTTTTTTAAATTTATTTAATTTTAATTGGAGGATAATTGCTTTATAACATTGCGTTGGTTTCTGCCATACATCAACATGAATCAGCCACAGGTATATATATGTCCCTTCCCTCTTGAACCTCCCTCCCACCTCCCACTCCATCCCACCCCTCTAGGCTGTCACGGAGCGCTGGATTTGAGCTCCCTGCATCATAGAGCAGATTCCCACTGGCTACCTGTTTTGCATATTGTAATGTATATGTTTCAACACTACTCTCAGTTTGTCCCACCCTCTCCTTTCCCCACTGTGTCCACAAGTCTGTTCTCTACATCTGCATCTCCAACGCTGCCCTACAAATAGGTTCATCAGTACCATCTTTCTAGATTCCATACATATATGCTAATATACAATATTTGTTTCTCTCTGACTTACTTTACTCTGTATAATAGGCTCTAGGTTTATCTACCTCATTAGAACAGACTCAAATACATTCCTTTTATGGCTGAGTAATATTCCATTGTGTATACATAACACAGCTTCTTTATCCATTCCTCTGTTAATGGACATCTAGGCTGCGTCCATGTCCTAGCTCTTGTTAATAGTGCTGCAGTGAATATCGGGGTGCCCATGCCTTTTTCAGTTATAGTTTTCTCAGGTTATATGCCTAGTAGTGGTATTTCTGGGTAATATGGTAGTTTTAGTTCTAGTTTTTTTTAAGGACTCTCCATATTGTTTTCCATAGTAGCTGTATCCATTTACATTCCCATGAACAGTGCAAGAGGGTTCCCTTTTTTCCTCACTCTCTCCAGCATTTATTGTTTGTAGATTTTTTGATGACGGCCATTCTGACCTGTGTGAGGTGGTACCTCTTTGTAGCTTTGATTACTGTCTGAGCCTTCTTCCCTTTCCTTGTCCACACAAAATCACTAGAGTTTGGAATACATTTGGGGACAAATATGTACTTGTTTAATTAATGAACCTCAAAGATTTGGTGGCTGAGAAGAACTGGAAAAACAAGGCACTTTAAAACTTGTCAACAACAATAAAAAAAATTTAGTCTTGGTTTTCAGGGTAGTAATCCGGCATTACTGGAGGAAGTAATCAGACATTATATGCTTCAATATAGCCACCTCAATTTTCTTGAGCAAAAGCAGAAGTCATACTTCCAAGATTTTCAAGTACTTTATCAAGGGTAAGTATTCATATTCTCTTGCCCTTCAAACAATATAGGATCAGTATTTTCTTGGTTCCGTTGACACTAGATAGAGCTATTGACTCTTTTTTATGACACTATAAAACATGTTGCACTGAAATAAAGGTTTACTTTGCAACTGAGAATTCATGGGCAAGGCTTCCTGCTGACTTCTGAGAACCTTGAACAAGTGTGTCACTGCTGCTGTTGATGGAGATATTTTTAGAACGAATTAACTATCTTTTACAGAGTACACACACACACACACACACACAGAAATGCACGTGCTGTTGAAGAAAGAGAAAGTGTACCATGCACACATGAATAATTAGATTTCTGCTAAATTAAAACTTTGCTGAAGTTACAACTTGCACTGAGACAATCTGTTTCCATTCTGCTAACTTCTGCTCAAAGCAGCCGCTGACCATAAAACCATCTTGCTTTCTTATTCCCCAGAGGCTAGAGAAGATTTTTGTCTCCTGGTAGGGAAAGGAAACTTTGCCAATTTTCTTCTGTGCCTGTAAAAAACAGAAGACAGAAAGTGTTCAAAAGAAGATATTCAGCCAAGGAACTTAAGCACAAGACATTGACTTTGTGGTTCTTCATTCCTTTGACTAAAAGGACAGCATTTGAGTTTCAATGTCATGAGGTTGTGAAGCAGGAAGGGAACTTTGTGCTCAGGTAGGCAGAGAGGTATCATGAAAAAGAGAAGGGCTCTGGAGTCAGGATTTCTAGACCTGAGTTCCATCATGATCATTTCGTAGCTATGTGGCTTTGGGCAAGATGCTCTGTGTCTTTGGAGGCTCATTTTCTGCATCTGTGAATTGGGGACAGCAAATGTTCATGGTAACATGCTGCTTTCCCCACTGAATTGGATCGAAGATTCCGTGACTTGTGAAACAGGTATCTGTGAATCAGAAAGAATTAGAGAACAGACTTTGTTATTGCTACCCAGTTTCACTCCCTTTTATCCAAAAGGGACCTAGAGAGGGGAAAGGACTTTTCAAGGTCAGCAGCCTGACTACCATCCAGAGGTCTTCTCCCAAGACAGGAAACTTCCACACAAAAGTGTGCAAAGAACCATCCAATTATGCAAATTCCTGCCAATGGAGCTATGTTCATCTAAGATGTCAGATTCAAGCCTGGGGAGCCAGTCTCCTCAAACCCAGCAGTCAACATTTAGATGGCTAACCTCGGAGTGTCCAAGCTTATATACATATATATTCTTTTTTTACTTTAAACCAAACCATTTAACCAAAGAGTTGGAGCATTTCTTTTCCTCAGCCACCTCATTCTCAGAATTACAGTTGCTGATACAAGTAAACGACCAGTTCCAGTTTGTCTAAGACTTTCCATCTTTGAACACTGAAAGTTCCCAGGAACCTTTTCAGCCATGAGCAGACTGAGACAGTTAGACACTCTTAATTTCCACATTTCACTGAATGTCTGCATTGTGTCAGACACTTCGCTAAGTATTTATATTCTTATTCATTCCAAAAATTATGTGGGGCAGGTACAATTATTTCCACTTCACAAGATGAGGAACCCTGATTCGGGGTGATCAAAATCATATGTCTCACATCACACAGCCAACATGCTTTGGAGCGAGGACCCAGAATGCTTTGAATCTAGTCTGTGTTTTTACCAGCCCAGGCCACTGACTCCCAATATGTCTTGAACATTCTCAGGAAGAGAAGAGTGGACTGCTTTTAAACCAGATTGTTTTACGATCAGCCGGTCATCATGGTCCTGGATGAGTCAGAAGCAACTGTAGTATTTAAACTTGGGAGTCAAGTGTATTAGGGAAAAGATAGATAAGAAGGGGTCAAAATCTCAGTTTGAGTTTCTACTGCCTTGCTTCCTGACTTTACCTCTTAAAGCCTCGTTTCCTTATCACACAAAGTGGGGATAATAAAACCTATATCAACGTAGTGAGACTCAAAGTAAGTGTTATAAAAAACACTTTGTAACCAGAAAAACATTAGTAAAAAGAGGTTAATTTGTTCACTTCAGTTTAAATATAGTGTTACTATAGAAAGCTAAATACTCTATCAGCCTCTATTTTTTATTTCCCAAAATGTATCCCCACTGTTGGCATCTTTCAAAAACTCTGTACCAGACACATGTGATTGCTTGCGCAGCACGCATTCTGTCCCTTCCTCATTTCAGCAGGATCATGATTTCCAAATAGGCTTTATCCAATAAGAGGGTGAGTCAATCAGAATCAATGAGACATTTGTTAGAGCTTATGAGAAACTGAAGTTCCCTTCATCTTCCCTGGCAATTTTTTCTCTTTCCTACTGGATATTAAGGACAGCTGGAACCTTTAAAGCTAACAGAGGTCTTGGAATTATTGAATGAAGGACAGGAGAAGAGCCCACATACCATGGAAGCAAAACCCCAAACTGGAAAGGGAAACAGAATATTGATCATATCAGTTTAGCCTAAAGTCAAATCAATTACAAATTCCATATCTGCCTCTTAATGGCCAAGTAACCTTGGAAATGGCCATTAATTTCTCTGAGTTTTTGTTTCCTCCTCTGTAAAAGAGAGATAGTTGCATAGTTCTCATAATGTTGTGGTAAGTGTTCAGTTAGACAAGAATTGTCAAATGCCTAAGGACCTGACAATGAGTGAGTGCTCTGGCGCTAGCAGTAAAGAACTCACCTGCCAGTGCAGGAAACATAAGAGACACGGGCCTGATCCCTGGGAATGGAGGATCCCCTGGAGGAGGAAAGGGCAACCCGCTACAGTATTCTTGCCTGGAGAATTCCATTGACAGAGGAGCCTGGTGGGCTACAGTCTATAGGGTCACAAAGAGTTGGACGCAACTCGAGCGACCTGGCCCACATGCTCACACAGCTATTGAAGGCTTTCTCTCATTGCCCTGCTCCTAGAGGAGAGACCAGGGCAGTGATATTATAAGGAAAGGCTCAAAAATGAGATTCATATTTGGAGTCTTATAAGAAGCAAAGGACTTTGCTCATGCTACTTTGCATAATATTACACCTCTGCAAAGAAGGGGGGGCATGCTAGGCTACATGATTTCTTACTGACTTATTTTCATATCTGTTTGCATAGCTCAATTTGCATGTTAATTTCCATATTGATTCACTTCCCAAGAACAACCCTGGAACAATCCCAGATGTAGCATAATATGCTTGTGTGTGTGTGTGTGTGTTTGTGCATGTGTGTGTAACATAAAGTGTGTTTTTGGGGAGAGGGCAGACATAATCCTGATAAACAGGTGACTAGGAGGTACAATTTCTGATTACAGCCATCCTGAATCTCTTCATTTCCAATCTCTTTGACCAAATACTAAGGTCCTGGTCTCAGTGTAGGACTGTCTAATCTTGGTAAATGTGAGTAAGAGAGAGAGAGAAAGAGAGAGAAATCTTATTATTAGGAGAGACGATCTCTTCTAGGTCTTCTCTTTCTGCTCAGATGTGTCTTGGAAACCCAAGGGCCCAGCTGACTTGTCTTCAACGACAGCAATAGATAAGGAAGCAACATGTCTGACCCACTGGAACATCATCCAAAAGGAAATCCTCTCCACGCCTGCAGGAAACTCCCAAGACGACATCTGGCAAGAGAACACAGGCAGCGAGAGGCAGCTACGTTTGAGGACAGGATCCCCAAATCAGGAACTTGCAGCCAGCTCTGCTCCCACTGTGCATTTCCCCTTCCCCAGCCCCAGGTCCCTGCCTGTAGAGTGGGCTCTCCTAGGTAAAGAGGAGTAAGAAATGATGTCAACATCAGCTCTGCTGCTCCCAGCACAATCCTGCAAGCATGTGTTCTAGACCCACAGGACGATAGGAGGAGTGGACCCAGCAGGACTACGATAACCACCCCAGTACTCCTTCCAGAACCCCTCCTTTTGTTTCACAGGATCTTTTCTTTCCAACAAAATCTTCTCTGTGTGATATTACCAGGTAAACCCAGTCATTCTCTGCTCCTAATCCCATGATTCTCAAAATGTCCGTAAGACATGTCTGATGCATGATTGCTTTCCATGACTGTCTCCCCTGCCAGGTGGTGAGTCTTCATTTGAATGTTTCAGAGTCTTTATCAAACCACCGAAGAATCAAAGTTCAAAACAGACATGAAGCACAGAAGTAGAAGAGATAGATCTTAGCTGTGAGCTGCCACACTTCCTGCCATTAGAGTAGATGCTTAGCCATGGGACCCACTTTCCAGCCATGCTATGAACACATGCTTGCCTTCTCCAACCATGTCCCCCCCAGAGCTGCACAACAAATGTGCTGAGAGCCCCATGTGCTTCTTCAGTACAGATCATTCCAGTGGCCCATGCCAGGAGGGAGGGTGTTATCTTTCAAGAATATCACAAGAGCTGCAGGTGCACGCCTAGAGAATTCCACAGCCATGATCATGTCTCATGAGTAACCAGTCTCATGGAAAGAACAGACCTAGAAACTCTTTGCGCAGTCACTTTGTGTCTCCATCGCCAGCTTCTTCAGTGTGTTACAATATAATATACACAAGCACATTTCTGAAATCTTTAACACATTTCCCATGAGGCCAAAAAGGATAAGAAGATAAGGCTGAGTGTGGATGAATGAGAACATGGAGACATGTAGATCCACTCAGGGTGATTATTTCATAGTGACTTGGTGGAATGTTGTAGGACTCATCAGTACATAGAATAATGCTCACCTTTGAGGTGATGGTCTGGACCCTGCTGCTCCCATATCTTCCATGTGTCCTGCTCTGGTTTATGGCTCTGTCTCTGGTCCCTTATTAACATCAGTTAGTGCCAGCACTGTACAGTCTGAATCTCTGTGACATAAAACAGCCATTCTCAGGACTGAGTTAGCATCCATAGAAATGACAATGCTTTCTCTGGATCGTCCCCTTTTGCCCTGATGAAAAGCTATGAATCTTCTTTGCTTTCTTTTCAGTAAATGCTGGCCCTCATGCCTCAGTGGTATAGTCCTACTTTTCTCCATATCCATTCTTAGCATTTGGGTCTAAGGCACCAATGTTCTCCATCTTTCTCTTGTACTTTGGTTTCCGCCCTCACCCTCAATACCATCGTCCACCAGCAACCAGAGTGCACTTGCAGAAACAGAAATGAGATAATCATGTCACTCTTCTAATTTAAAATAGCTCAATGGCTTTCCATCACTCTGAGAACAAAATCAAAACTGTCTACCAAGGACCACATGAATTGTCCAGCCTCCAGATATCCTCTTGAGCCATTTACTTCCTTTGCTGTGTTTCAGCTCTGTTGTTTGCAAACATACTCATTTTGTTCCTACCTCAGGGACTTTGCACTGCTCACTCCTTCAGCCTAAAATCTTCCCCACCCTATGTCCCAGCTCTTGGGACTGTATTCTCTTATTTGACCCTTACTAAGCTTTCTACTTTCTGCCACAAACACATCATCTAGTTTAATTCTCTAAATAATATTTATTGCTCATGCTCGTTCTTGTGTTCAGTCGCTCAGTCGTGTCTGACTGTAGCCCACCAGGCTCCTCTGTCCATGGGATTCCCCAGGCAAAAATACTGGAGTGGGTTGCCATTTCCTCCTCCAGGGGATCTTCCTGTACTAGGGATTAAACTTGCATCTCTTGCCCTTCAGGCAGATTCTTTACCACTGAGCCACCAGAGAAGCCACATAAAATATATATTACTGGCTCTTATATATATTGTCTTATATATCTATGAATTGTCTGTCTCCTTCCATAAGAACACAAAACTTTTAAGAGATCATAAGCTTTAACACCTTCATTTAAAATATATCCCCCAGAAGCTACTACATTGCTTAACAATGTCAATCAGTATTCTTTTAATGCATTTCTGAGTAAATGGACAAAACTCAAGCTTAAATGAATGCCAGCATTTCATAACTACTATTCTTTAGTCTATTACTAAGTGCTAGTAGATTACTAATGCCCCCTCACCCCCAAATCATCAAAGAGTGAAGAAAAACTTCTTAAAGAAATGATTCTGAATCCCAGTCTCACCACTGACTCTATGATTCTGGACAAATTTCTGAAATTTTCTGTGTTGATTGTCACTTCTAAAATGGAGAAAATAGAAGAAACAGAAATGCCTGCCTTATAGAGTTGATGCTGAGAGAGAAGTAAGTACGGGTTGAGTGCTCTGAACAGTACCTGGTCCATAAGAACCCTTAGACAGGTAATCCATGCTATCATCACTGAGATCATATTCTAATCATGAGGACTGCACTGCAGAATAGATGAAGCTCTTCGTTCTGCCACCGAAAATAGAGAGCAGGATGGACACAGGAAGTAACTGTGAGAGCAGTGAGACCAGTAAAGAGACTAACGACTCCCACATGTGAACAGAAGTAAGCTGATGGAGTCACAGAGCAGTGCGGAAGTAGAATTCATAGGATCTGGCTGTTTCAGATATTGGAGGAGTCAGCTGAAGGAAGGATTCACACACGACCACGTGTCAACCCGGCAGATGCTCAGGGTACAAAAATGCACCCAACCTGTACCCTTCTATGAGGAACTCGGGTTCAAACAGGGAAAACCAACAGAGACTAAAAATGAGAAGTGATGAGTGTCATCCTGGATGAACAAAAGGCTATAATTCACAGAACAGGATTTGATCCCTTCCTGTCATACAAGGTTTGAGTAGACATAGCAGAAAGAGTGACAGCCTCAACCTTTGAACTGAATCCCTTACAGTGTGTCCCAGAATGCTGGTGGGGGTACCAAAATTATACCAAAACTATTAAGAAGAGAATCAGGTGCTAAAAGCACAATTCTACTTAGGCAAACATCACAAATCTACCTCGGGCTCAAAGCCCGATCCATCTCAGATCTAGCTTAGTCTCCTCAAGTGTCTGTCGGCCAAAGCTAGTTCACAGTGTTAAAAGACTAAACTCATCAGAGTGGAAGACAAAACAAACCTGGCTAAAACAGGCAACTGGAAAGACTAAATCATAAATTATAGTCCTGGTCATATAACTGTATTAACATTAGTCAACAGGCATTAATTAAGTTCCCTGCGTTACACTGAAAGCTGGTTATACCCTTGGAGTAAGTAACTTCCCTGGCTTGAATTTTGTTCTTTTCTCAAATCTCTAAGGTGTAAAGTTAATTGTATTCATAAACATTTTAAAATCCTTCTCAACTGTACAAAGCACTCCCTTGCTGCTCTAAGGAGAAGATATAGTCACAATTTTACCTTATCTTAGTGATGCATTGTTAAAAACATTAATTTTTTGCTCTATTTAAATAGAGTGTACAGCTATATTTACTTAAAGGCCCCACCGACTGTGTGCTTATGTCTGTTATTTTAGTGTTTCTGTCATGTTCACACTGCTAGTCTGTCCACTGTCATTTTCCCAATACTCCATATATCTGTCCCTAAAAACTGTTCCCTTAATTCTAATTGTGCTGCTTCTAATCAAATAGTGCCTATATACTAGATAAGCATGTTCACAAAAATTGTTTATCAAAGGGAGACCAAGTGCCCTGGGATAATCATTAACACTTCCCTATTTCACTGACAAAAGTGTCTAGGTTTGTATAGTTAAATATATATATATAATTATCCAATTATTTATAAAAGCTGGGAAACAAGAGAAGAACAGAAGTGAGAAGTAACTTTCCCAAGATCATAGAAGTGGTGACAATCGATTTTGTTTCCTAGGATTTTTTTTTCAGTTTTTCAGTAAAGCCAGGAATGGTCAGGTTGTAAAGGAACTAAGCATTGGTTAGAAATAAGATTATCCGTAGTAATTTAGGGGCTTCCCTTGTGGCTCAGAAGGCAAATAATCTGCCTGCAGTGCAGGAGATGCAAGAGATTCTAGTTCAGTCCCTGGGTCCAGAAGATCCCCCAAAGAAGGCAATGACAGCCCACTCCAGTATTCCTACCTGGAGAATCCCATGGACAGAGGATGCTGGTGGGCTACAGTCCATGGGGTCGCAAAGAGTCAGACACGACTAAGCGACTAACACTTTTCACTTTTGTTTTGATAGTAATTTTTAACGCAGCAAACACAAC
Source organism: Antilocapra americana (assembly GCA_007570785.1). Lineage (NCBI taxonomy): Eukaryota > Metazoa > Chordata > Mammalia > Artiodactyla > Antilocapridae > Antilocapra > Antilocapra americana. The sequence continues at coordinate 11,026,274 of ML661883.1, read as the reverse complement.
TAGGTGTATATACGATAGTAAGCCTCCAATTACCAGCAGGCTGGGAGACAAAATTCCATGTGTCAGACACTTGTTTGAAACTAGCCTACATAAATCCAAATTCCCAAAATGAATCCATTGACTTGTCTATTATTCTCACCTGAAAGAGGTTTCTTTGACACATTTCCTCTTTCTTCTGATGCATTTTCTATTCTTCATCCTCTTGTTCTTTCTGCCTTGACTGGGGCCTTGCTCAGTCTTTTAACTCTTCCTCTTGAAAGATATGACTCAGGGCTGTTAAAACATAATCCCACGTACACAAAAGCTGTTCACCCAAACCTAGTAGCCAGCCTGTAATATCTGAAGTGTCCCTGACTTATCCCTGACTTGTCTCCATGGTTTTGAGCTTTCAGATTGTCCCTTTCAGAACATTGAGGGAAGTGGACTGAAAGGTGGAATTGGAGTTGGACAGATGGAGGCTGTGGGTATAGCAACTTTGCCTGCTGAATTTAAGACCTGAGGCAAAGACACTTCTTAAAGCTTCAATTTCCTAATTTGAAAAATTAAATAGTAATGTCAACCTAATAGGTCTTTTTTGAACTGCAGTGTTGGAGAAGACTCTTGAGAGCCCCTTGGAATGCAAGGAGATCAAACCAATCAATCCTAAAGGAAATCAGTTCTAAATATTCACTGGAAGGACTGATGCTGATGCTGAAGCTCCAATACTTTGGCCACTCAATGCAAAGAACTGACTCATCTGAAAAGACCCTGATGCTGGGAAAGATTGAAGGCAGGAGGAGAAGAGGACAACAGAGAATGAGATGGTTAAATGGCATCACTGATTCGATGGACATGCGTTTAAACAAACTCCGGGAGTTGGTGATGGACAGGGAAGCCTGGTGTGCTGCAGTCCATGGAGTCCCAAAGAGTTGAACACAACTGAGCAACTGCACTGAACTGAACTGAATAGGGCTTTTTGCCTATATTCTATCCCTCTCTTGGGCTTCTTAGTCAAGATGCTGTCTGATTGGAATCATGATTAAGTTCCAGGAGGTCCATGATGGGATGAGGATTGCTATTGGAGGCAGCTCATGGGGTGAAGACTTAGAAGAACAAGTTAATTCCAGATCTTTAGGGACATTTTAGATTTCAGTGTTAGACGGACCAGATAGTGTCTAGGGGAACATTTTGTCCTCCTAATCATCCCCACATAAGTAAACCAAGCATCAGGCAATTGATAAAGAAACACAGAGATCCTAAGAACCCAAAAGAATGATAGCCATGGACCGCTAGAATCAGCAAAGGCCTAAGACACAGCAAGAATGAAAATATATACCTTAAAAGCTGTATTTCCCTCTCCACAATCCCCAGTGCAGCTCAGCATCCTTACTGAGGACACTGTTACGTCAAACTTTTGTAAATCTGACTTCTCCTATGTGTAACTGGACAGAGTTGAGGTATCCAGAAGTTAAACCCTTTCATTTATCTGGGAAGAAATATTCTGAGTTGGGGGGTTGGAGCACAATCAGAGAATGCAAAAATGTTCATTTCACTGGTGACTGCCATTGGGGCTGGATTTAGAATAGAGTTATAAATTTGTATTACATAATAAAGAGCCTCCCGTCTGGGACATATTTTTTTTTAATTGGGGTATAGTTGCTTTACAATATTGTGTTAGTTCCTTCTATACAACAGAGTGAATCAGATATATATATATATATGTATATATATATATATATACATATATATATACACACACACACACATATATCCCCTCCTTCTTGAACCTCTCTCCCAGGCAAATAAAGCATATTGTTCTGACGTTTCTGACTGAGTTTTAAACTCTTTCTTCTCATTACCCAGATCTGGTCTAGAGACTTCGATCCTGTTTCTTTTAGTTGTCATCTGGATCCCAGAAATAATTTTCAAGGCATTTAATTTTCATTTCTGTTTAAAAAAAAAAAGCATGCACTCTTGTTGTGCAGTGTAATTGCAAAGCTTTAGAGAGAAAAAAATAAATAAATAAACCCAAAGACTGTCAGAGAAGAATGAGTTCCACTGAGAACACTGTGAAGGAGGTAAACTCTGAGCCAACATCTTGAGGAGCTTGAGTAGGAAATGACCTCTTAAGGAATCACAGTTGCTTCAGTTAAACTAATACTAATTTGGGAAAAAAAAAAACGTCTCTGCCCTTGAGTGAGTTACCCTTCTACTGGGGGAATGAAAGTCCACCAGGAGCAACAAATTCAAATGCCTTCAGGGCTTCCAGTTGCAACAAGATGAATTATAACAAAGAAGTGGGGATGCCTGTGAAAAAGCAGAACTTTCACATCCTTTTTAAAGGTCCTCAAAGTCAGAAATAGTTTACAATTCACAACTGGGAAATAATACCCTTTGGGTGGTGAATTTTCACAACCTCACACAGATCCCCCTAGAACCGTTTCTCAGCCTGGGCCCTACTGACATCTGGGGCTGGATAATTTCCTGTTACAAGAGACTGTTCCTGTAGGACGCTGAGAAGCATCCTTGGCCTTTATGTACCCAATGCCACCTGAGAAAGAAGTTCTAAATGTCACAACAGCAAAGAACACAAGAGGACAGCCCCGCCCCCATCCAATGTGTTTCATCCCCCAGCAGCTAGGTCAGGAAAAATCCATTATCCTCAATGTACAAACAGAGAAGCAGATGCAGAGTCAAGTTACAGCTGGATGTGGCAGCACCACTATTTAAATCAAGCTGCTTCTGCCCCAAAGCTGGGTTTTAACCCATCTGACATCATGCCTCAAGCAGAGGATGTTTCAAAGGATAGCTAGCATCACTGAGCAGAGACTCGGAGAGAGGACCGGTCTTACCTTCTGTGCTTGAAACGTCTCTCCTGCCCCCTCCCTCTGCTATCGAAGATGAGCTGAAGAGACAACAGAGCAGTGCAGAGGCTGCTGTGGCCATGCTGATGGTAAGTGACAAGGATCTGCACTTGACCACCGGAGGCAGGGATGCAGGAGAAGGTACGGAACATATTACGGAGACAAAATCGTCAGGATGGGCGATTGATTAAATTAGGACATCAAAAAAAAAAAAAAAAAACCACAGAATCCAGAATCCTAGAAGGATCTGGCATTAGTCAGGATAATCAACATCAGTTGCTTTTATAAACATTTCAAACATCTCAGCAGCTTAACAATGTCAAGGTTATTTCTCATTCACATCATAGTCCAATTAGGTATCTGGCCAGAAGACTTAGATGCTGTGACTTGGGGATTCCAAGCCCCTGCACCCTGTGATGTCATCATCCTCCAAGTCAGAGGTCAGCGAACTGTAGTCTATGGACCCAATCCAGCCACTGCCAGTTTTATAAATAAAGTTTTATTGGAACACAGTCAAATTCATTTGTTTACATAGCATTCATGACTGATTTCACACTACAGTGGTGATGTTGAGTAATTGCTACAGACACCATACAGCCAGCAAAGCCTAAAATATTGACACTCTGATTTCTTATAGAAAAAAGTACTTCTAGGCGTCTTCTACTGAATACCCTACAATCAAGCAATGACTAATAAAAGAAAGGAAGAAAGATCCCCTGAGAGGTTTTAAGCCAGGTCTGGACATGATGTAGAACATTTCTAGGGCAATAGATCTTTCGGCCAGAACTTGTCACAGGGCTGCCCTCCCTGACAAGGGAGGCTGGATGATGTGGAGGAGTCCATGGCTAAGGCTGAGAACGACCAGTCTATGCCATTGATCCATGGCTCTAGACAAACTTCTTTTTGCTTGATTATCATCCTGTGGTTTCCTTAGAATGGGAAAAACCCACATATTCTTGCAAAGTGCTGTAAACAACCATATCTCACTGAGACGCATTAATGACCAACATAAACTATTGAACCCTAAGTTTAAACAAATGTATTATGTGAGTTGATAATAGTAGAATAAACATGACCCCAATTAATGCATTTTCTCAAAAAATTTTTTTTCTCAGGAAAATCCCGAGCAAGATTGTTGGCCAACTCAATATATGTTCTTTATTTGTTCAAATAAGGGCATAAATGGAAATTCAGTGTAACTCCATAATATTAATATCTACTTCATGTGCAATGCTGTGCCAAGCAGAAAGGAAAATAAAGACATACTGGATACCTGCGGAGTCTCATTTTAAGCATGAAATATACAAATATAGAAAAAACAAAAGAGGCATTATTCCTATTCCAAAAGGGTAGAGGTGTATCTCTTCATCAGCCTAAAGAAAGAATATACCAAGAGGAGTAGAGTGGTTGAGATACATTTTCTGGAGAAGAAAAATAAAAGCCATTATGATTTTTGTGATTTCCAAAAACATTAAGAGTGAATGGTGATAAAACTTGAAAAATGCTTTGCAATTTAGAAGTCATTATCACTATGTAATATCCTTTCATATTCCTCAAAATCCCATGAATTCAGTGTCATCAGGACTAACTCACTTTCACTGAGAACCAGTAAGGGGTTGAGACCTGCTCTGTGATACACAGCTTCTCAGGAGAACAGTAGGCCTGAAAGGAGGGTTAGATTTATCTTTTTCTTTATCTTTTCTTCTTTTCCTGATTTCTAATCCTGGGCTCTTTCAACTTTGCCACATTGTCATTAAAAAAAAAAAAGGTGTCCTTTGAAAGACTTACACCGAGATAGCCATGAAGAACTCATGGTGTGCTCCAAAGCAAACAGCAGTCAGGAGAAAGCTTGCCACACAAAGACAGTGAAATTTCTATTGGCTCGAAGATGCCCCAGCCCAGGGGCAAGGGAAACAAAGCTGCAGGCTGCAATCACTCCCCAAGGATTGCTCCATCCAGCTCTCAGGTTGAAGGCAGCTTTGAAGTTAAAACACAACCATCCAGACAGGTAAAGGAAGTGAAACTGTGATGGCTGTCAGTTTTGTCAGGTTCAGATAATGAATTAGGCACAGAATAGTTGACCAAGAATAGAGCAGGCTTTTGTGGATGGCTCAGAGGAATTCTGCCTCCTACCTGCTGTCCTGTTCCCTGACTCCCAGGCCCCTTCCATTTGTCATCGTGACTCACAGGCAACTAAGACATTAAACTCCTGGACAACAGAAGATGTCTGAGTGTGTGACATAGACATGCATAGCCCAAGCCAGCAGCAGGCTCTCCCAGGAGGTCGGTGAAACAGAGAAATGCCATGTCATGGTGGAAGAAAGACCTGTTCTGGTCCATTTGAGCCAAGCATTCCCTTAGGATGAACTAGAGCAATCACAAGGACCAGTTGGGCAAGATTTCTGTTTGGGTGAGGCTACCAATAGAAATGGGAAGTGAAATGAAATCCAGTTTGCTTTGATCCTAAAGGGTAAAGTCCACACCCCTAGCACGACATACAGGCTATCTGAGTCCTGGTCCCTCTCCAGCTGAGCAGTCTTTCTGCACTCACACCCTCCTTCCCTGTTTTCCACCAATAGGAGCCTCTCAGCACATCACTTACCACGTACCTGGGCTTGCTCTCAATTCCAGTTTCCACTATTTGGTATGCCCTTCCCACTTTCTCCACCTGACAAACTCCTATCCATCTTCCATACTCGGCATTCAATCACAGTTCATCTGCGACAATTTCTGCCACTTGTCCTTTCAGCCATTAGGAAGCCACTCCCTTCATTTTGCAATCACAGCACTTTATATGTCTCACTGCTACTGCACACTTCACTTTCCACTGAGAAAATGTGTGTTCTTGTGTGGCTCCCTCACTGGTCTGGAAAGTTGAGTGGCACCTAGTAGCCCAACATGCAAACAGAAATGAGGTAGAAAAATGCGGTTGAATTTTAAAGGCTCTGTGTGTGTGTGTGTGACTCAGCTGTGTCCAACTCTTTGTGACCCCATGGACTGTAGCCCACCAGGCTCCTCTGTCCATGGAATTCACCAGGCAAGAATACTGGAGTGGGTTGCCATGCCCTTCCCCAGGAGATCTTCCCAATCCAGGGATCGAACCCAGGTCTCCTACACTGCAGGCAGATTCTTTACCATCTGAGCCACCAGGGAAGTCAAAAGGTTTTAATATGCTGTGTTAAAAAAAACTTGGGCGGGGAGGGAAGAGGGAGGGGGGTTCCGGAGGGGAAGCATATGTAAACCCATGGTGATATCATGACAATGTATGGCAAAAACAATTAAAAAATAAAAAAAAAAAAACTTGGACTTGATCTGTAGCAAGTGGGGAGCCATTGAAGGATTTAGCCTCCAGGAAGAACTTGGTCAGAGTTGGAACTTAAATGCCTCAATTGATCAGGCTGTTAGATGAGTTTCCAACCCTTCCTTCCATGAAGGAATGAGGAACTGCAGTATAACAACAGCCCATGGATGGGCTTCAAGTGGCCTCTTCATTCCAGGCAAGACGACATCACCACTCACAGCCGTAGTCCTTGCAGCCACTGGAAAAAAGCAACTGGACCAGAGACAAGAATAATAGCACATGAAAGACCCTGGACTAATCCCCCTAGTGTGACCTCTGGCCCTGGGACACCTGCCTATGAGAGAAACTGTGCCTACTTCTGTGCCATGTCTCACATTCCCTGAGCCTGGATCCCTTCCAAGTACAATATGTGCAGCCAATGTCAAGGAGAAGAAGAGATAATCAAGTTATTCAGGAGAGGATGGAAAGAGAAAGATAATTTTCTGATGTGGGCTTACACAGTGGATCAGGGTTTATGTTGTTTTCTCACTTCCCCAAACCTCCATGATATCTTCCTCACCCTAAGGAAAAAAGGGACTAGGAAGTGATTCATACAGAAGGAATGGCTGTGTGAGAAGGTTGTCCCAGGAGACCGTGCCAAAACTCTTCCTGATGAGCCCCTCTGCTAATGGGACCACTTGACCAAGGAGGGCAGTTTCCTATTTTTGTTCCTACAACTTCCAAGTGTCATGAAAGAGGGAACAGAACCAGGCTGCAGTTTGACATGCAAAGAAGTCCAGGAAGGACTCATTGCCTCTCAGAGGCAGCCTCTTCTCACAGGAAAGTGTGGGTTTCCTGGGTGGACAGACATGGGTCCAAGCCTACATCTCAAGCCCCACTTCACTTCCCCACTTGCTAAGCTTTTCTAAGTTTTGTTTTCCTCATCTATAAAATGAGGATAATTCTTATGTTTCTATAATGTTAGAAAGTTAAACTAAGCAACATATTTTAAGTGAGCAGCATGGTATTTAGAATGTACCCAACACATTCTATTTATTATTAGAATCAGGTTCCCACTTGAAAACTTCACATTCAAGATGAATTCCCAGGTTCCAATTTAGTCAGGTAGGATATACTTAAAAAAATTAAAAACCCTATGATTTGAAAATCTTGTTGTATGAAAAGATGTTTGAGGAGGTAGCTATCCTATTACTATCCAAGATTTTTCCGCAGAATCCCTGATTGGCATATAGGAGGTGCTCAGGAAATTTTGTTGAATGGTTAGATAAGCAAATTGTTTAGTTAAGCAATTTACTACACAATACAAGCAGATGTTAAAAATATAAGCCTACAGAAAGCAAGTTTGAATGTACGGGAAGTTTATATACACTGGTAAGATTGTAAAAATAAAATTGCCAAAGGATTGGAAGAACAACTCAGAGAAGAGGAATCTGAAATCCCCCACATTATATGAGTAAAACAATGTTCAATAAACCCACAGTTCCATAAACACAAATACAGATTAAAAGCCTTATTCACTTTAAAGCAGAAATGATTTTTAAACCAATAGCAATCAATGATGGTCTGGGTCTGGTGAAATGAGACAATTCATTCACAGTTAGTCGGAATGTACATGTGTTAAGCTTTCTGAAAGGCCATTTATCAGTACAGTTAAAACCCCTGAAAGTGTCTCTACTTTTTTACCAATAATTCTACTACTAGAAATCTATAGTAGAGAAACATTAGAGCCACAGACAGAGACTGTCTCTATAGGAATGTTCATCATACTACTATTTATATAATAGCAAACAAAGAGGAGGAGGAACAAGAAGGAGAGAATGAAAAGAAGAAAAAGAAAGGGAAGAAGGAGGAAGAGGAAAGCAGAAAAGCAGAGTAGAGGTTGGTGAGATAGAATTAACACAACAAGGCAGCTATGGAAAGGAGTTAGATGAGAAATAATCAGAATTAAAGTGTTACATATTTTTATGTTGTTCTAGGGTATAGTACAGATACAAAATTTTAACTTTGTTAACATAACTTTTGTGTTGAAAGAGCTAGCTGACTCCTAAAATCACAGTCATAGAGCACATATGCCTAATGAGGAGAGGAAAAAATGGGAAGATAAAAAAAATAATTTTAACAATCATAATAAACTTAAGATTAAAAAAATGAAACATAAAAGGACAATTTGCAAGTGCATAATCAAATTATAAAAATGAATCCAAATATATCAGTGTCTTAGTGGACTCGGTGCCATAATAAAATACTGTAGATCAGAGGTTCCCAACTCCCAGGCCGCTTGGCCACATGTAAGGAACCGCACAAAGCAGGAGGTGAGCCATGTGGGACAGCCAGCCAGGCTTCATCTGCTGCTCCCCATCACTCCCGTTGCCCCCACACCATTCCCATACTTTCCAACCCTGGTCCATGGAAAAATGGTCCTCCACCAAACCAGTGCCTGGTGTCAAAAAGATGGGAACCGCTGCCATCATCTAAGTGGTGTAAACAGTAGAAATTTACTTCTTACAATTCTGGAGGCTGGAAGTCTGAGATCTGGGCATTAGCATGGTCAGGCTCTGGTGAGAGCATTCTTGCTGGCTGGAAGATGGCCATCTTCTCGCTGTGTGCTCACATGGCCTTAGTACATGCGTTCGGAGACAGAGGCAGAGAGGTTGATCTTCCTCTTCTTATAAGGCCGCCAATCCTATTGGAATTTGGATCTCACCCTTCTGACCTAGTTTAACCTTGTGTGTGTGTGAGTGTGAGTGTGTGTGTGTGTAGGTGCTCAGTCATGTCTGACCCTTTGCGACTAGATGGACTGCAAGGGGCTAGAAGACTAGCCTGCCAGGTTCCTCCATCCATCGAATTTTCCTGGCAAGATATACCAGAGTGGTTCCCCTTTACTCCTCCAGGGCATCTTCCCAACCCAGAGACAGAACCCACATCTCCTGCATTGCAGGCTGATTCTTTACCACTGCAACATCTGGAAAGACATATTTAACCTTAATTACTTCCTTAAAAGTCTTATCTCCAGTACAGTCCCATGGAGGGAGGTGGCTTCACCATAATAATTTGGAAGGGACTTAATGCAGTTGCTTACCAAAGAAAAAGCATCTTATTCTTTATCCTCTAAAAAATAGGACACAGATTTGTTATTCACATGTGATATACTAAAATTAAACCATTCCTGATTGTGGAAAGGTTAAGAATTCAATCAGAATTATAAACAAAAGGAGTCTGAAAGACAAAAAGAAAGAACGAATCCATTTTTTCCAGTAAAAACGAGAGAGAAAATATAATTCTAATTTGATATTTACAGTAGCATTATAAAATGTAATGTACACAATAATTAACAAAAATGTGTATGCCATTTACTGGTATTATAAAACTTAATGGAAAGACATTAAAGAAAGTCTAAATAAATGAGAACCATAAAATATTCTGAGTAAGGCTCAATATCTTACAGATGTTAATTCTCCCCAAACTTGATCTATTGTTTTAATGTTATTTCACTAAATAGCCTAATAGCATTTTTTTTTCTTTTACTTGATTAGCTGATTCTAAATTTTGTATGAAAACTTGAAAGTCCAAGAATAGACGTGATGAAGGTATAGTACAAAGTTATGGGACTTCGAGTGCTGGATATCAAGACCTGTTATAAAAGTACAGATTAAGCAGGCATGTTAGTGCAGAAACTAACAACAAAAAACTAATAAAGAGGAAGAAAATAGCCTATGAACAGACACACACACAAAAACAGAAACTTCATTGTCACAGAATAGTCATTGCAGATGACTGGGGAAATGATAAACTATTTAATAAACTATTTAATATTCATAAACTCTAATATAATATCTGATCTCTTGCCAAAATTCAAAATGAAGATTTAAATGTAAAGAATCAAACTATAAAGCTTTTAGAAGCAATATGAAAGAATATATATAAGTGAAGAAGAACTAAAGAGCCTCTTGATAAAAGTGAAAGAGGAGAGTGAAAAAGTTGGCTTAAAGCTCAACATTCAAAAAACCAAGATCATGGCATCCGGTCCCATCACTTCATGGCAAACAGATGGGGAAGCAGCGGAAACAGTGGCTGACTTTATTTTTCTGGGCTCCAAAATCACTGCAGATGCTTATTGCAGCAATGAAATTAAAAGATGCCTACTCCTTGGAAGGAAAGTTATGACCAACCTAGACAGCATATTGAAAAGCTGAGACATTACATTGCCAACAAAGAAAGTATGGCTATGGTTTTTCTAGTGGTCATGTATGGATGTGAGAGTTGGACTATAAAGAAAGCTGAGCACACAAGAATTGATGCTTTTGAACTGTGATGTTGGAGAAGACTCTTGAGAGTCCCTAGGACTGCAAGGAGATCCAACCAGTCCATCCTAAAGGAGATCAGTCTTTGGTGTTCATTGGAAGGACTGATGTTGAAGCTGAAACTCCAATACTTTGGCTACCTCATGCAAAGAGCTGACTCATTTGAAAAAAACCCTGATACTGGGAAAGACTGAGGGCAGGAGGAGATGAGGACAACAGAGGATGAGACGGTTGGATGGCATCACCGACTCAATGGACATGGGTTTGAGTAAGCTCCAGGAGTTGGTGATGGACAGGGAGGCCTGGAGTGCTGTGGTTCATTGGATTGTAGAGAGTTAGACATGACCAAGAGACTGAACCGAACTGAACTGAACTGATGTACAGTTTGGGGGTAAAAAAGTATTTTTTAACAAAACATAAAAATCACAAATCTTAAAAGAAAATATTGATAAATTTTATTATCTAGAATTTTATAACTTTGTTCATCAAAAGACTCAATAAAGAAGGGAAAAGCTAATAAAAAAATAATAATATTTTTAAAAAAGAAGGGAAAAGCTTTAATCTCAGTGAAGATTTTTGAAACAAACCAATAAAAGCTTTTTATCTGCTGAATATAAATATTGCCTACAAATCAAAAAATTTTTAAAGATGAACGACCAAACAAAAAATTTCACAAATGTATTTCACATAAGAGAAACAAAAAATAGTCCAAAAACATAAAATGCTTAATCTCTTTGCTTGAGAGAAATTTTCATCAAGGAAGTGCAAATAAAACCCACAAGTTACCATTTCACACATAACAATGAAGCAAAAAATTAAAAAGTGGACAACATCAAGTGTTGGTAAAATTATGGAACAATGGAACTTCTATCCCATTACTGGTGGAAGAGCATTTTGATATGGCCATTTGGGAATTGTTTGGGGCACTGAACAGTAAAGTCAAGCATGCGTGTTCTTCCCTCCTTAGTAACTCTATTACCAGTTGCTTGTGGTTGAAAAGAGTTTCCCAGTGGATGTACTGTAAGATTCTGATACCCTGAGATCCTGGGGGTGACCAGGTGAGGCCTGGGTAGCCGTAATCTTTCCCACTCCAATCCAGCCCCCACCAGCATCATGCTTCAGTTTTTCTGAAAGATTCCTCTAGATGCAACACAAGAGCAGATGAGAGGTATCTGTGATTGCTCATCCACTAGGAAGTGCTTAGAAAGGACAAAGATGAGACCAAGGACACAGGGTCTGTGCCTCAAGGCCACCATCCACAACACGTGGCCAACACTTGACCACTGGCTGTCAGAGACTGGAGTAAGGAAGGCCGGCTGGGGTGAGGTCCTACTGTGCACAGCTTACAATGGTGGTTCCATATCTCTGACCATTCCTTGTAGCCATCACATATTCAGGTCTATCTCCATTCACTATGCCTCCTAGGTAGCACCCAAGCCAGCCCAGAAGAGCTGCACATGAACCTCCACATACTTTAAAACTAGAGTTCACTGCTGTTTTGAAGTACTTGATAAGAAACTGCTAATGAGATTTAAAATTTATTTACATCATGAAAAGCAATTGAACTAATAAGAAAGTTACTAGATCCTGTCATTGCTGTAAAATTTTAGAGCTGAACAATGTAATTGTTAATTTTATATCATCTACGAGTGCAGTTTCTTATATAGAGTGCCCATCAAGAATTTGAAGAGACTGCCCTTAGAAAATTTCTAAAGAAAAGATATATAACCACTTCAGGTGTAAAGCCTGATTAAAAAAAATGGTATTTTTTTTTTTACCATACCTCATTTTTACCATGAGAAAACAGGCTCATGTTCCTCATTAAAATTTTTAAAGTACTTCTTTTGATTGTATTTTTTCCTATCATATTTCTGTAACTTACATAAAATTCATGAATGTAGTATCAGTTGCCTCTAGTTTATCCCCTGTCCTCTACTAATAGTATCATCATTCTCATGAAGTAAAAATTATTAGGAATCCCCACTGGACAGAAATCACACCGAGGCACCACAGCACACATTCAGGTGTGTCCTTCACAGTGTTGTCATCACAGCAAAATATGGAAACTCACCCAACTGTCCATCACCAGCACAGCAAACGGTGACCTAATCCATACTCTGCCATCTATATCGCAGCGACAAGGAATAAACTACATGTTCATGATTGTGTATAGAATGATAAGAGAGACAAATAAGTTGCTGAAGAATGGATAAAGTATAATTCTGTTCACTAAAAGCCTCAAACAGAAAAAGCTAAGCATTAAATCTTTGGGAATTTTATGTAGGCAGCCATGTTATCAAGAAACTCAATGGAATGATTAACAGAAGTGGAAGGAGAGACAAGTGGCAGCTGCCCTCTAAAGAAATCATGATAGGTTCCTTAAGCGCGAGGGCTAATACACAGATGTTCTCTGTTAATTCAAAAATGTATATTAATTAATTAGCTAGTTAAATAATCAACGAAAACTAGAGGCTATTGCATTTACCTGCAGTTTGGACTAATAATGTTTAAATAGATAACCAATAAGGATCTAATATAAAAGTTAAAAAATAAACTTTTTTAATAGTCAAATAAAATGAGAGCAGAGGATGGAGGGGTGTACAGGAGGAGTGACTGACAGGGAAGCAAGGGAGAACGAGAGAGAAAAAAACAGATAAGCACATTGAAGTTCGTTATTTAAGGGTAAATTCCCCAATGTCTCCTTTACCAAGTTCTACATAAGCTGTAACCACCTTGGCTCTAGGTTGTCACCAGGGCCTCCCTGATAGCTCAGTTTGTAAAGAATCTGCCTGCAATGCAGGAGACCCCGGTTGGATTCCTGGGTCGGGAAGATCCCCTGGAGAAGGGATAGGTTACCCACTCCAGTATTCTTGGGCTTCCCTTGTGGCTCAGCTGGTAAAGAATCCACCAGCAACATGGGAGACCTGAGTTTGATCCCTGGGTTGGGAAGATCCCCTGGAGAAGGGAAAGGCTACCCACTCCAGTATTCTGGCCTGGAGAATTCCATGGACTGTATAGTCCACGGGGTCACAAAGAGACACGATTGAGAAACTTTCATTATTCACTTCACTGGAAATTTCAACTTAGATGTTGATAATGACCGTTCAAAGCACATGGTTCTAAAGGGAAAATGCTATTTTAGAGAAATAAACCTGTTATCAAAATCCATCCTGCTCCAAACCATCCAAACGCACTGGCCTTAAAATGGGAAAAAACATTTAAGAGATGAATCAAGAGGAGAAATGAACTTCCAGTAAGTAGAGAAAGGGAAGTTCTAATGTGTAACTTACCCCCTACAAACTGGTGTCCTTATCTACCCCTTCCTATCACTCTGCATTTTGTGATGTTGATCACCACAGCACCAAGTTCATTAGCCAGGAGATATTAAGATGGGTAGAAAGCCGTGAAATAAATAGGGCTTTAGAGAACCTAAAGAAATGTACTTTCCATATATAACGGGCCCTCAGAGGGAAGAAGAGCCAGTTTACAGATGATTTATATACTCCTCGAAGTTAGGGAGAAGCCAGAATTTTTCAGTGCTGGGTAAACTCACTTAATTCTATATTTATTAGGCATAGGTGAATAATTTCTGACCATTTTAATGGTGGCCCTAGCACAGAGCAGGGAAAATAGAAGTGAGTACTAGGGTGAACACTGTAACTCGGCAACTGTGATACGTTGGGTGAACCATTGAACTGAACTGCCCCTGTATATAAATATGATGACACATAAAGCCTTCCCCACTGATCCATGGTGTTTCAGTTCAGTTCAATTAAGTCGCTCAGTCGTGTCTGACTCTTTTCAACCCCATGGACTGCAGCACACCAGGCTTCCCTGTCCATCACCAACTCCTGGAGTTTACTCAAACTCATGTCCATTGAGTTGGTGATGCCATCCAACCATCTCATCAGCATCAGGGTCTTTTCCAATGAGTGGGCTCTTTGCATCAGGAGGCCAAAGTATTAGAACTTCAGCATCAGTCCTTCCAGTGAATATTCAGGACTGATTTCCTTTAGGATAGACTGGTTGGATCTCTTTGCAGTCCAATGGACTCTCAAGAGTCTTCTCCAATACGACAGTTCAAAAGCATCAATTCTTCAGTGCTCAGCTTTCTTTATAGTCTATGGAGTTTTGTGTGTGTCAAATGGTTTCTTATATGAAAAACTGAACAGATGGCAAAAGAAAGCTTAGACCAATTACAATGAACAATCATGTACACTGAAATTCTGGGATCTCAGAATTTTGGGGTGGCTTCCCTTCACCTTTGGAAAAAATAAAAACATAAACAGCTGATGATATCTAAGGAGCAAGCAATAAAATTGTTGTGGTCTACTCCCTTCCAAAGCAAGACCACTTATACGAGACAGCAAAAGAGACACAGATGTAAAGAACAGACTTTTGGACTCTGTGGGAGAAGGCGAGGGTGGGATGATTTGAGAGAATAACATTGAAACATATATATTACCATGTGCGAAATATATCACCAGTCCAGGTTCAATGCATGAGACAGGGCGCTCAGTGCCGGGGCACTGGGACAACCCTTAGGGATGGAATGCAGGGGGAGTTGGAGGGGGGTTCAGGATGGAGGACTCATGTACACCCATGGCTGATTCATGTGAATGTATGGCAGAAAACCACAATATTGTAAAGTAATTAGCCTCCAATTAAAATAATTTACAAAAAAAAAGACCAGATTCCCACTTAGACTGACACTTTATCTTTTAAATAATTTTTTTTGAGGTGGACACATTTTAAAGCCTTCATTGAATTTTCTACAATATTGCTGTTTTATATTTGGCTTTTCAGCCCCAAGGCAGGTAGGATCTTGGCTCCCTCACCAAGAATAGAACCTTCATGCACTGGAAGAAGTCTTAAACATTTGACCACCAGGAAAGTCCCTGGACTTACCAACGTGTTTAATTCCAATGATGTCATATCCTTATCTTATAAAATGGGGGGGATGGGGGAATGGAAAGAGGATGCAGTGTTATAGATGCTTGTATGCATTCCTAGTAAGTCCAATTGTACAAGTCTCTCTTTAGAATAAAATTCACTATACAGTACAATAAAGTCCAAAACAGAGAGGGAAAAAATCTTCACAGAAATACTCATTGTAGAATGATTTATAATGAAAAAAAGGAAAGAGGGGAATAAGCCATATGTGGAATAATTGATGAATTGTGAATACCCATTGTGTGCCAACTACTGTCCTGGGCATTTTATACTTATATTCTCATATATTCTCACACTTACCCTATAAGACATGTGATGGAGGAGGAAACTGAGGCTCTGAGACAGTAACTCTCAGGTAACGTGTCTGAGGATGCTTGCCTAAGCTAGATCTCTGTGAATTCTTGCCCTTATTCCCCAGAGTGTAGACTCTGGAGAGGGATTATAGGTAAGACTACCTGTGGTTAGGTGATGTGCTAGCTATCTTCTCTGTGCCCTTTCACCTCCACTCAGCCTCCTTCTCTATCTGTTCTCAAGCTGGAAAGCTGACCTGGGGGTGCTTCATCAGTGGACTCTCTCCATCCCGCTGGCTACCAGGTGGCAAGAGATCAGAAGGAGACAGTGAAGTCAGGGTATTGGGTTAAGTGCTGGCCACATCCTTCATACCAAGGTGACAGCTTCTGTCGAGTAATGCTCTCTCTTCATGTCCTGAAACCATATTTCACTTGTTGAGGTCATGAGATAAAACAGTCCCACTGTGATAGCTCAGGATTCTGCACAGATAAACTGCAGAATTTACATAAGTAGTCCCTTTCTGGAACTCCCCTCGGTTATAGAATTAGCCTGTGCCTTTGGTTACTTGTACAGACCCCCAGTGATACAGGTGACAAGAAAATCCGAATAGGAGATTGACTGAGATCAGAGTAGAGCCAAAGTTGAGTAAGGACCTAGGACAGCATCAGGGATCGCCCATGTGGTTCTTGTTCAGCTAAGTCAGCACCACACAGATTTACTGATTCTGTACACACTGGTCAAGAAGGTCCCCTGGAGTAGGAAATGGCAACCTTCTCCAGTATTCTTGCCTGGAACATTCCAGAGACAGAGGGGCATGGCAGGCTACCATCCTTGGGTGGCAAAGAGTCGGACACAACTAAGTGACTGAGCGCACACACACACACGCTCTGGTCCTAATGGGGTGTTATAAACAAGCAGAGCAGGACTGTGACAGGTGCCGCATCATGGTAAGAGCAAAGTCCTGAGAGTGGATGGGAAAGGGAGTATTTAACTCTGCCTTAAAGCAAAGACTTCAAGGAGGAAATGGCATTTGAAGGATGAGTAGAATTTTGCAGGCAGAAAGCGTGAAAGGACAGCTAACTAGTAGGCAACAAAAGGGATCGATTGCCCCCTAGATTCTCATGTCTAAGTAGACTCAGACTACCCTTGTCCAGCTTCCTCTCAAGGGGATATTTAAGTCTCCAGACCTCGGGTTAACTATGACAGCCTTGGTCTCATTCCTTGGTCCAGTACTAGAGGAGGCTAGTTTCTCTGCACGTAAGTGCTAAGTCACTTCAGTCGTGTCAAACTCTTTGTGACCCTATGGACTGTAGTCCACCAGGCTTCTCTGGCCATGGGATTTCCCAGCAAGAATGTGGGAGGGGGTTGCCATTTCTTCCTCCAGGGTATCTTCCCAACCCAGGAATCAAACCCATGTCTCTTACGTCTCCTGCATTGGCAGGTGGGTTCTTTACCACTAGTGCCACCTAGGAAGCCCAGTTTCTCTGCACAGAGAGACTTATTTTCCTTGCAGTCTTAAAGACAAGCTTCTTTCATATAACCTGTCTTGGGACCAGGATTCTAGAATTCTGCGTTAATTAACACATAAAACCACTCAACATATATATGCTTCATTAATGTTCAGATATATAAATTTCACCCAGGGTAAGTGACACTGTCCCCTCTTAAACACAACTCGAGAGGGAATCAAGACTACAAAATCAGCTCAATCTTCCAACACACTGAAGTTTATGTCTCTTCTCTACAGAGTGGTGTGCAGCTCAGTGTGCATCAGAAACAAAACATTGGTCAAAAACAAGGTGATCTTGGGCTCCTAAATGTCCAGAAAGCTAACCCTCTCTGGAGGATAAAAATGGTCACTGATGTTTGTGATTGAGGATTTCTTAAATTGCTGCGATTTTATTGCCACCATCCCTACTCCAGAAGCTTAAGCAAAACAGTAGGTCTGGTGACCTATTTCCCAGAGAGACAGAGCTTTCTTTCCTCTGGACCTCACAGTGATACAGATGCTGTCTTTGGCTATATTTAATCCCTTAATTTTTACCCAGGGAATGGTAATATTAGTCTAATGAACATGGCAAGTGTCTGGGCCAAGAGCAGGATTAGGGCTTGCATGTAGCCTGGGAGTCCAACAGATGTAGACTCGGTTCCCTGACTCACCAGCTGACCTTGGGCAATCCACTTAGCCAATCCGTTCCTCAGTTTCTCCACTTATAAAAAGAGGATAATCATAGTTCCCACCAGAGATACTCTTTGTTGGGACCTTTGATGTCAGTTTCCATGGACAAAGAGCTGCTATAATTACCCTAGTGCAGTAATGAGGAAGGCGAAAAGCCAGACTGACTTTTATAAGACTTCTCAGGTACCAATCTCCGGCTCTGTTCGTGAGTCACGCTGGATGATGAGTCCAACTTGTCATCTACCATAGCAGACTCCCACTGCTGGCGGGTAGAGTGCAAGTTAATGGATGCTTTTTTCAAGCTTCCTAGATTTAAAGAGCTATGATGATTGAATGAGCTTCCCCAATGGCTCAGTAATAAAAAATTCACCTGCAAATGCAGGAGACACAGATTCCATCCCTGGGTTGAGAAGATCCCCCTGGAGGAGGAAATGGCAACCCACTCCAGTATTCTTGCCTAAAAGAATCCCATGGACAGAGGAGTCTGGTGGGCTGTAGTTTGTGGGGTCACAGATACGACTGTGCACACACACACACAATGACTGAATGAAGACAAACATGATCTTCAGTATCTGACATATTTCTTTTCCTTTGTTTATATTTTCTGAGCCTGAGTTCTTTAACCTACTACTCGAGGCTGATGAAAGGATCAATGAAGTAGTGTATGCACAGTGCCCACCGTAAAACCTGAAATATTGTGGAAACTAAAATGTTAATTTCTTTTCTTTTTTTTAAAAAAAAGATAATTTTTGAGTAGTTTTAGGTTCATAACAAAATACAGTAAAAAGTACAGAGAGCTCTCCTATATCCCACCCATAGCTTCCCCCATTATCAACTTCCCACACCAGAGTGGTATATTGTTACAATCTATGAACCTTGATAATGAATGTTGAACAATGATAATGAACACTGATGTATCATTCTCACTCAAAGCCCATAGTTTACATTAAGGTTCTCTCTTAGTATAGTACTTTCAATAATTTTGGAAAATGTATTAATATAATGACAAGCATCCATCGTTAGAGTATCATACAGATTAGTATCAGGGCCCTGAAATTCCTTTGTGCTCCACTTATTCATCCTTCCCTTCCCCCAACTCCTGGTAACTGATTTTTTTTTTTTTTTTACTGTCTTCATAGTTCTGCTTTTTCTGGAATGTCATATAGATAGAATCATTCTGTGTGTAGCCTTTTCAGATTGGTTTCTTTCACTTAGCAATCTGCATTTAAATTCCACCCCCTCGTGTTTTTTTTGCACCTTCATTATCTCATTTCTTGAAAGTACTTAATAATATTCTATTGGTTAGAGGCACCACAATCTATTTTTCTATTTAGCTGTAGAAGAACATCTTAGTTGCTTCCAAGTCTCGGCAATAATGAATAAAGCTGCTATAAACATCGGTGTGCAGCTTCTATATGGACATATATTTTCAATTCCTTGTGTAAATACCAAAGAATGAAATCTCTAGACTGCATACTGTAAGAGTATGTTGAGCAATATAAGAAACTGTCCAACCGTCTCTCAATGTGGCTGTACCATCTTGCACTCCCAACAGTGATGAATGAGAGTTCATATTGCTCTACATCCTCACCAGCCTTTGGTATTGTCAGGGTTTTGGATTTCAGCTTTCTAATGGGTGTGTGAGCTTCCCTGGTGGCTCAGTCAGTAAAGAATCTGCCTGTAATGCGGAAGACCTAGGTTCGATCCTGGTTTGGGAGCATTCCCTGCAAGAGTGCATGGCAACCCACTCCAGTATTCTTGCTGAAGAATCCCCATAGACAGAGGAGTTTTGCTGGTTACAGTCCATAAAGTCTCAAAGAGATGGACATGACTGAGAGACTAAGCACAATGGGTATGTACATCCTGTTTGCAGGAATCACAAATATTATGAGATCAACCTGAGAATCTCAGTCTGACACATAAGCCAAGAGACAGAGGGCGGCAGTACCCCCAAATATTAATATATCCCCAACCTCTAAATTTTACAGAGAAAATGACAGCTGATATTTATCTCACTTCCTGTCTTGATGGCATTGCAGTTCCTCTTTAGCCACAGACTCCCTGTCGAGTATCAGCAGACACACTCTGATCATGCCCAGAGCCAAAAGAAAGTGAGCAAAAGTTTAGAATTACACAGCCACCTGCTTTCCATTTATTTCATCGGAGACATCCTCAGAGTAAGAGTCAGATTCAAATTGGGGCAAGGGTAGAAGTATTACCACTCAGAGAAAGTCACATAAGCCAAGAGATTGAGAAAGGCTTGCTCTTGGGACAGGAAGATGAGGACAAGGATGGCAAAGACTCTAACTTGTCTAGACTGGAGCTGGATTATGTCTAGCACCACCTAACTGGATTAGGATCCTCAGTGCTGAGCAAAGATAGTTTAGAGGAAAGGTCTGTGCTTTGATCAATATGCTTTGCATAGGGACCCCTGCTGAGATCTCATGGAACACACTTGCATCTCATTTGCTATGGTACATTGCTTCCATTAGCCTGTGGTGACAGCATTTTAGAACTTATTTAAATAAAATGGAAAACAGAGTTACATTTATGCAGTTTAACTAAAATAGAGGCCAATTTGGGTGGCCGTTCAGTCCAAATGTTTGACACTCTGGTTTTCTTTCTTTGTGTCTTTTGTTTATTTCAGTTTGTGTCTCTCCAAGACAAGGACATTGGAGAGAATAAAATCTCAGGTCTTTATTATTCTATGCAAAAGTAATTTTGTCCTAAGGCAAGGTAAAATAACTTGTCCCACTTGACTACCCAGTGTTTTGTGTATCATCTTAACTAGATTCAGATTAGTATATGACTTAAGGTCGAAAGGGAAGTTTATGACATAATCTAGGACAAGGACATGAGTCAAGCTCTTTGTCCGGGCTATTTGCCATATTGAGTATTACTGGCAAAAATGAACAGCACATTATAATTGGAAAGATAGCTGATTTTGACTGAAAATAAGAGAGATGACTGAAATTCATCTTTCCTCAGACCATGAGGGTAATTTGCTAAGCTTTATTAATGGGCATCTTCACATCCTTAGTAACCTTAATTGCTAATTAATTAAGAGATGATTGGATAAACAATAGATTGTACTACATAATGAAGATAGTGAAATTTACTGTCATGGTGCTTAATGAATGTTCTGTATCCTATGCCCTATTAATCTTTCAGTGCCTTGATTTCTGAAGTAAAGAAACCCAAGAGCCATTTTCTGAAAATTAGAGTTAAATCAGATCAACATTAAAGGACTTCTGGGTCAAACTGTGTTGAGGGCCAGCCCCAGGCAATCATAATTTAATTAGAAGAGGGAAAAAAAAACCACAGCAAGTGAAACAGCCTGCAATAATGACAAGAGCCTTAGTCTTAAAATCACAGTGCCTATATC
Source organism: Antilocapra americana (assembly GCA_007570785.1). NCBI lineage: Eukaryota > Metazoa > Chordata > Mammalia > Artiodactyla > Antilocapridae > Antilocapra > Antilocapra americana. Next base: position 11,005,021 of record ML661883.1, on the reverse strand, counting down.
TCATACATTTACTGTTACAGACTTTGTTGACAGATACTTTAATTTCTCTGAGCTTCACTTTTCTCCTTGGTAAAATGGAGATGACAAGTTAAGCTGAAAGTGATGGAGACACAAAATAAAAGCTGTCAAAACAAGACAGAAGTTTGTGTCTCTAACTTATAAAAGATCCAGAGGTAGACAGTCAAGAACTAATGGCAGCTCTGCTCCATAGAGATTTCCAAGCCTAGATTATTCTATCTTATTTTGCTTCCAGTGCCAAGATTGCCTCATAGTCTAAAAAGACTGCTTTAACACCAGCCTTTATAACCACATTCCAGCCAACGGAAATAAATGCATAATGAAAAAGAACCAAAATATCTACACCAGATGACTACTAAGGGAAGATTTTTTAGAAGCCTCCAGACAACACTCCAGCCTAAATCCCACTGACCAGAACTTAGACAAGTGGCCACCTCTATCTGCAGGGAAGACTGGAAAATTTAGTGTTGTTCTGGACAAGATGGGCGTTTTTACCAGTGTATGGAAAATAAGGAGTGGAAATTGGAGGACACCTAACTGTCTCTAACCCAAGACATAGCTCAAAGGATTGTTATGAAAGGCCAGTGAAGTAATGGAAGTGACATAACTAGCAAGGTGTCTGGCTCATACATTCAATAACTGCTGGCTTAAGCTGACAGACAAAAAGAGAAAGTTCCTGAAAATGTTGAACCCTCTAAAGAGTAATGAAAGTGTGCTCCCTTAGAACCTGCACATGCAAGGGGATCCAGATTCCCCAGGGGCACTGATAAGCCAGGGAACGGCGTGTCTGTGAACCAAGCTTCTCTTCGGGGGACCAGGAGGTGCTCCTTGTCTTCTGCATCCAATTCCTCCTCATCTCTGATTGTATGGTTTTCTCTTTCCAAATGGAGAAGGCAATGGCACCCCACTCTAGTACTCTTGCCTGGAAAACCCCATGGACAGAGGAGGCTGGTGGGCTACAGTACATGGGGTCGCTAAGAATCAGACACGACTGAGCGACTTCACTTTCCCTTTTCCCGTTCACGCACTGGAGAAGGAAATGGCAACCCACTCCAGTGCTCTTGCCTGGAGAATCCCAGGGACAGGGGAGCTTGGTGGGCTGCCATCTTTGGGGTCGCACAGGGTCGGACATGACTGAAGCGATTTAGCAGCAGCAGCAGCTCTTTCCAAAATCTTCTCTTGCTCCTTTTTCACCTTGCCATAAGTGTTAAAGTGTTAATCTCTCAGTCGTGTCCAACTCTTTGTGACCTCATGGACTGTAGCCTGCCAGGCTCCTCTGTCCGTGGGATTCTCCAGGCCAGAATACTAGAGTGAGTAGCCATACACAGAATCATTTCAATATAAGATAAGTGCATATGAATCTGATGTAAACACTAAATTTGATCTCGAGTTGCTTTAGTAAAAACAAAGAACTCAGAAAAAGGGAGGAAGTCATTGTACTCTGTGCTATACTCATCAGAACACAGCAGAGAATACTGGATTCAGTCCTAGTAATCTTATGTCATGGGCAAAGGAGAACAGCCAGAATGGGGTGGGGCCAATAAAACAAGTCTGCTCCCTTCTTTAATAAACTAGGAAATGTGACTGGACAACTGCTGTGGTCCATACATGTATACACAGAGTTGGTTGAGACACTGATCCATCTTTCAGAAATTGACAGTCTAGTGAAGAAGCCAGTATGTTAACCTACAGTATCACAAAGCATACAGGGTTATATTGAATAGCAGATCTGTGTTTTTGAGGTTTATGGAGTCACAAAATAAAGTATAAAGAGGTGACTGCTGTGTTAGAAGTGCTGTTCTGAATCTCTGTGTTGTTCAGTTGCTCAGTTGTGTCTGACTCTTTTGGGACCCCATGGACTGTAACCCACCAGGCACCTCTGTCTGTGGGATTTCCCAGGCAAAAATAGTGGAGTGGGTTGGGCTGCCATTCCCTTCTCCAGGGGATCTTCCTGACCCAGGAATCAAAGATATGTTTTAGAAAGATGACCCTCATGGCAGAAGAGGTGAGACCCTTCTGGTAACAGAATGAGGAGGAGGGCTGTATTAAGACACAACCAGAAAGTGGAAACATGTGATTGTTTAAATACAAGGACACTGAGAGAAAGATATTCAGGATAATTCTGTATTAAAAGGTGAGAAAAGGAAGAGATAACATAGAAAACTTAGCTTCAGAAAGAAGACTTCTGGGAGGCAACCTGTTATTTCTATGTAAAAGGACTTCATCTCATGAAAAAAGTGCTGGGTTTCTTTTGTGTGGTACCAAAGGTTAAATCTAGGACCAGGGCTGGAAGTTAAGAGAAAATTTTCTTGCATGTCAGGAAGAATTTTCTGAGATTTATTGGTTGTTCAATCATCAAGTCGTGTCCGACTCTGCAGCTCCATAACTGCAGCACACCAGGTTTCCCTGTTCCTTACCATCTCCCAGAGTTCACCCAAGTTCATGTCCATTGCATCAGTGATGCCATCCAACCATCTCATCCTCTGTCACCTTCTTCTCCTCCTGCCTTCAATCTTTCCCAGCATCAGGGTCTTCTCCAGACAGTCAGCTCTTCACATTAGGTGGCCAAAGTATTGGAGCTTCAGCTTCAGCAACAGTCCTTCCAATGAGTATCAGGGTTGATTTCCTTTAGGATTAACTGGTTTGATCTTCTTGCTGTCCAAGGGACTCTCCAGAATCTTCTCCAGCCCCACAGTTTGAAGGCATCGATTTATTGCTATCCAAAAACTAACAAGAGTGTTCTGCAGAAGATGGCGAGTTTGTCAAGACAGAAACCAAGAAGACATTGGACAGCTATTCCGGAGGACATATATAGAGGGTGAATGCCTGCCCCTCATCTCACCTCTTCTGGTAGCATCTCTGCCTGTCTTTTAAGAATCACTCCTTCTTCCTCTCAGTCCATGTGACTCAGATAAGATGCTCCACACTCTTGCTCCAAGGGTGGTCCTGGGGTCCAAGCCTGCACAGTGAAGAGTCTCAGAAAATGCCATGAAGCGAGCATGTACTCCTAATCAGGCACCTCAGGACCCTCATCAGATTCTGGATAGGAATCATAAGGAAGGTTTGTACTCTTTATGGGGAACAGCTATGATAGTGGACAGAAAATAAGTGTAGGGTTACCTTGGGAGCCCCCCAGCCACAACCTAGTAACTATTGTCTGGAAATAAATGCAACACAGAGAAAAGCCAAGTGGAAATGAGCAGAGAGAGACTGAGACAAAGGGAAAGAGAGATTAAAGATACAGAGAGTGAGAGAGAGGTTAAGAGAGAGGGAGAGAAAGAAATAGAGGCAGCAGCGAGAGAAAGGAACAGGGAGAGTGAAAGCCAAAGGTTTTTCTTTAAAAAGAAATTTTGTTTAATTTATTTATTATTTTTGGCTGTGTTGGGTCTGATTTCAGTATTGATCATCTGGTGATGTCCATGTGTAGAGTCTTCTCTTGTGTTGTTGGAAGAGGGTGTTTGCTATGACCAGTGTGTTCTCTTGGCAAAACTCTATTAGCCTTTGCCCTGCTTCATTCTATACTCCAAGGCCAAATTTGCCTGTTACTCCACGTATTTCTTGACTTCCTACTTTTGCATTCCAGTCCCCTATAACGAAAAGGACATCTTTTTTGGGTGTTAGTTCTAGAAAGTCTTGTAGATCTTCATAGAACCATTCAACTTCAGCTTCTTCAGAATTACTGGTTGGGGCATAGACTTGGATTACTGTGGTATTGGATGATTTGCCTTGGATATGAATAGAGATCATTCTGTCATTTTTGAGATTGCATCCGAGTACTGCATTTCAGACTCTTTTGTTGACTATGATTGCTATTCCATTTCTTCTAAGGGATTCTTGCCTACAGTAGTAGATATAATGGTCATCTGAGTTAAATTAACCCATTCCAGTCCATTTTAGTTCGCTGATTCCTAAAATGTCAGTGTCCACCCTTGCCATCTCCTGTTTGACCACTTCCAATTTGCCTTGATTCATGGACCTAACATTCCAGGTTCCTATGCAAACTTCTTTCTACTTAAATGGAAGAAAGTAGGGAAAACCACTAGACCATTCAGGTATGACCTAAGTCAATTCCCTTACGATTATATGGTGGAAGTGAGAAATAGATTCAAGGAATTAGATCTGATAGACAGAGTGCCTGAAGAACTATGGACAGAGGTTCATGACATTGTACAGGAGACAGGAATCAAGACCATCCCAAGAAAAAGAAATGCAAAAAAGCAAAATGGCTGTCAGAGGAGGTCTTACAAATAGCTGAGAAAAGAAGAGAAGCAAAAAGCAAAGGAGAAAAGGAAAGATGCACCCATTTGAATGCAGAGTTCCAAAGAATAGCAAGGAGAGATAAGGAAGGCTTCCTCAGTGATCAGTGCAAAGAAATAGAGGAAAACAACAGTATGGGAAAGACTAGAGATCTCTTCAAGAAAATTAGAGATACCATAGGAACATTTCATGCAAAGATGGGCACAATAAAGGACAGAAATGGTGTGGACCTCACAGAAGCAGAAGATATTAAGAAGAGGTGGCAAAAATACACAGAAGAACTATACAAAAAAGATCTTCATGACCCAGATAATCACGATGGTATGATCACTCACCTAGGGCCAGACAACCTGGAATGTGAAGTCAAGTGGGCCTTAGAAAGCATCACTATGAACAAAGCTAGTGGAGGTGATGGAATTCCAGTTGAGCTATTTCAATTCCTAAAAGATTATGCTGTGAAAGTGTTGCATTCAATATGCCAAAAAATTTAGAAAACTCAGCAATGGCCACAGGACTGGAAAAGGTCAGTGTTCATTCCAATCCCAAAGAAAGGCAGTGCCAAAGAATGTTCAAACTACCGCACAATTGCACTCATCTCACACGCTAGTAAAGTAATGCTCAAAATTCTCCAAGCCAGGCTTCAACAATACGTGAACCATGAACTTCCAGATTTAGAAAAGGCAACAGAACCAGAGATCAAATTTCCAACAACCACTGGATCATCGAAAAAGCAAGAGACTTCCAGAAAAACATCTTTTTCTGCTTTATTGACTATGCCAAAGCCTTTGACTGTTTGAATCACAACAAACTGTGGAAAATTCTGAAAGAGAGGGAATACTAGACCACCTGACTGGCCTCCTAAGAAATCTGTATGCAGGTTGGGAAGCAACAGTTAGAACTAGACATGGAACAACACATTGGTTCCAAATTGGGAAAGGAGTAGGTCAAGGCTGTATATCGTCACCTTGCTTATTTAACTTATATGTAGAGTGCATCATGAGAAACGCTGGGCTGGAAGAAGCACAAGCTGGAATCAAGATTGCCGGGAGAAATCTCAATAACCTCAGATATGCAGATGACACCACCCTTATGGCAGAAAGTGAAGAAGAACTGAAGAGCCTGTTTATGAAAGTGAAAGAGGAGAGTGAAAAAGTTGGCTTAAAACTCAGCATTTAGAAAACTAAGATCATGGTATCTGGTCCCATCATTTCATGGGAAATTTATGGGGAAACAGTGGAAACAGTGTCAGGTTTTATTTGAGGGGGCTCCAAAATCACTGCAGATGGTACTGCAGCAATGAAATCAAAAGACTCCTTGGAATAAAAGTTATGACCAACCTAGACAGCATATTAAAAAGCACAGACATTACTTTGCCAACAAACGTCCATCTAGTCAAAGCTATGGCTTTTCCAGAAATCACGTATGGATGTGAGAGTTGGACTATAAAGAAAGCTGAGTGCTAAAGAATTGATACTTTTGAACTGTGGTGTTGGAGAATATTCTTGAGAGTACCTTGGACTGCAAGGAGATCCAACCAGTCCATCCTAAAGGAAATCAGTCCTGAATAGTCATTGGAAGGACTGTTGCTAAAGCTGAAACTCCAATACTTTGGCTACCTGATGTGAAGAGTTGACTCTCTGGAAAAGACCCTGATGCTGGGAAAGATTGAAGGTGGGAGGAGAAGGGGATGACAGAGGATGAGATGGTTGGATGGCATCACTGACTCGGTGGACATGAGTTTGAGAAAACCCCAGGAGTTGGAGATGGACCCAGAGGCCTGGCGTGCTGCAATCTGTGGGACTGCAAAGCATCAGACATGACTGAGCAACTGAACGGAACTGAACTGCTGTCTTCATTGCTGCTCTAGGCCTTTCTCTAGTTTCAGCAAGCAGCGGCTACTCTCTAGTTGCTTTGCACAGGCTTCTCAGTGTGGTGGCTTCTCTTGATATTGGGCAGGGGCTCTAGGACTCAGAGGTTTCAGTAGCTGCGGCTCCCAGGCTCTAAAAGAAAGGCTCAGTAGTTGTGGTGCCTGGGCTTAGTTTCTCTGGGGCATGTGAAATCTTCCTGGACCAGGGATCAAACCCATGTCCCCTGCATTGGCAGGCAGATTCTTTACCATTGGACCAGGAGGGACGTCCCAAAGACCTTTTTCAAGAGAACCCTTGTGTATATGTATTCCTCAGACAGGTTGCACCCCAAGAGTTCACCACTATATGAAATCTAAAAAAGAAAAAACCTTTTGTAATCTTTAGCCAGTCAGTTTGAGATAGGTTTATTATTATTTGACCCCGAAAGAATCCTTATTGTGGATATTGTATAGGAAATCCAAACATAAAATGAGAAACAGCTTCCAGACAAAAGAGTGATGTCAATGGAGCTTCGAGACCAGTCTATTTTTATAATAACTGGGCATATTCAGGTTAAAAAAATAAAAAAACAATATTTGACATGCTAAAAAGATGAAAATAAACCTGGACAATAATAATAACAAGGAAACCTTTCATCATAATAGTATTTAGAGAATTTACCAAGCACCTCTTGGAGAATCAAAGGGGAACACATTTCTCTACTGGTTCTGGTGATTATTTTTTTTTTAATTTTTATTTTTATTAGTTTTGCCAAACAATGACATGATATCACCATGGGTTTACATATGCTCTCCCTCCAGAACCCCCCTCCCTCCTCCCTCCCCCCTGGAAATCTCGTTGCACCAGTCCCAAGCATCTGGTGATTATTTTTAAAATTATAGTACTTCCTTTCAGGAATTTACTAACAGGAAAAAAAGAAAGGAAAAAAGAAAGAAACAACAGTAAAAGCAGAAAAAGCTTCCAAATCTAGAACAACTGAATTGGAATATATATATATGCATATTCCATATATATATGGAGCAAAAAGCATGTTTTAACTCTAAATACTTTGGACCTTGTAAGCACCATAATGTCCTGGTGTGAATCTTCTTCATTAAGGATGCCTCTCAGTGCACCTCCTCCTAAGACTGATAGCATACTAAGTAGAACCGAAACCTTCTTTATTACACCACTGGATCATTCTTTTAATAGAGGATATAATCTCATTACAAGCTCTAGTAGTCACCCAGATTACAATCTTAATTGCCAGTATAGGTAAAAGTGTAATAATATACATTTATCCCTTTTTCTTTGTAATAGCATAATTAAAGAAAAAAATTTTTTCTATAAGCAAGCCTTCTTGGCATCAAGTTATGCTGACTTTTCCCCACATTTAAATGTGGAATTCCTGTGGTATCAATTCTTGGGAAACTAGAAAGTATCTTAGGGATTCTCTTACACTTTAGCACAGTCATGAAGCAGATCACTCTCTCCATTCCCAAATGCTCTCCTTCCTTCCTTCTCTTCAAACATTGCCATGTCAACACTGATAGAAAATGAACTTGGGAAGCAAAAGGTCTGTGCTCATCAGTTGGAGTTTCATTGCTTTCTACTTCTGTTGACTTTGAGTCAACCAGTCAATGTTCTGAGACTCAGTTTTCTTCATCCATTATATGGGACTGCAAATCCCTACTACACATGTGAACCCAAAGGGAAAAAACGTGTTGGAAGGACTGATGTTGAAGCTTAAACTCCAATACTGAACTCCACTTCATGTGAAGACTTGACTCATTGGAAAAGACCCTGTGATGGGAAGGATTGGGAGCAGGAGGAGAAGGGGACGACAGAGGATGAGATGGCTGGATGGCATCACCGACTCGATGGACATGGGTTTGGGTAGACTCCAGGAGTTGGTGATGGACAGGGAAGCCTGGCGTGCTGCAGTTCATGAGGTCGCAAAGAGTCGGACATGACTGAGCAACTGAACTGAACTGAATTAATTTTTATTGGAGCATAGTTGCTTTCCAATGTTATGTTAATTTCTCCTGTACAGCAAAGTGAATGGGCCATACAAATACATATATCGTTTCCCTTTCAGACTTCTTTCCCATTCAGGTCTGCACAGTATATTCAATAGAGTTCCCTGTGCTGTACAGTATGTTCTTACTAGTTATCTATTTTATGTATAATAGCAATCATGTATGTGTGTTAATCCCAGTCTCCCAATTCCGCCCATCCCTCCCTTCCCCCTCTTGGTATCCATATATCTCAAGCCAGTGTCAAGCTGCTAAAGCAGAAATGATTTGAGCATACAGCCTAAAACAGTATGGCCAAGAATGTAACCCAACCTTAGAGTCTTGGGCAGGAAGGTATTAGCAGGTATGAATAAAGTTCCGAAGTGGAGCATGCATGAGCTAGTGATGGAAATCAGGTCAAGATGGAGGAATGAACATATGCTCAATACAGAGTATGAAGGTGATATCCAGGAGCTGGTAGTGGGTTAGAACCAAGGATCATGAGACAAGAGACACCAGGGATCTGGATGGGAGAGGAAGATCCTCAAGACTTGGTAAAGTTTTAGAACCCATTTGGGTTATTAAACTTTTGGATATTGAAGGCCCCCAGGTGAATCAGAACCAATTCTCAAGTCATTACTACTTTCTGTACACCCCTAGCTCAGGAAAGATCCAGGAGACTCAATTTGAATGATTGCATGAACTTTTAGTCACATAATTACAGATGACTTCAAATTTCTCTAACTGGTTTTCTTGCTTTTTCCTTTCTGACTCTAACACTGGTACTCAATGCACAGTCATGATGAAGCACATCCCCCAGCAAAAGATTAATAACTATAAATTTAGGTCTCTCACGTGCCATGCACTGAGCTTAGCAAGCAAAATATGAAACTGAAAAGATAGGCATGGCTCCTCTCTCACAGAACTTTTGGCTGACGGTGGAGACAGGCACTTGGAAGCAATTCTTCAAAGTAATCCTTCACTACTGTTGGTAAACCACTGAGAGTGGAATGGGGTGGACACAAAGAGGAGAAAATTAACCAGGATGGGATTGATGGACACAGATGCAGCAGCTGGAAGAAGTGCCTGGTTAGAGACCCCAGACTTCAGAAGCATGGCGAGTGCAGTCAAGCCAAGTTCAATTTAGTCATTGGACCTAAGAAAGATTTTCACTGGGGATGAGCATGAGACTTCAGCTTACAAAGAGTGTGTGTGCGCATGCTCAGTCACTCAGTCATGTCAGACTTTTACGACCCTATGAACTATAACCCACCGGTCTCCTCTGTCCATGGAGTTTTCCAGGCAGGAATACTGGAGTGAGTTGCCGTTTCCTCTTTCAGAGAATCTTCTCAACCCAGGGATCGAACTTGCAGTTCCTGCACTGCAAGCAGTTTCTTTACCATCTGAGTCACCTGAGAAGCCCCTTATAAAGGGTGAAGCAGAGCAAAGCTACCATGCATGGTCACATCAGTGTGCCTAGCTCCAAAGACCTCAATTCACAGCCTTGCAACCAAGAAGACAGGGCAGCAGATGTAAGCCAAGCACCTAAGCGGTCCAGATGAGAAGGGTTAGTAGAAACGTCCCTCCTCTCAGTTTGAGGATCAATTATGGCAGCCAAGTTAACCAAGGGGAGTTTTCTAGGATAAGGCATGGAGGGGAGAACAGAATTGAGCTCCACCAAAGTTAAGCTGGCCTATATGGTGGGCAGTCACGTAGCAAAAACAATAATAACTTAACTAAGTTTTCCTGGACATCTACATGTCCTCAGCACTATCTTAAGATACAAATATACCTTAAAATAAAACATATTCAACATGTATCTTAGAACAGATATTCATGTGTGTGTGTGTGTGTGTGTGTGTGTTTAGGAACATTCATTTACTCTTCATAGCAAACCTATAAGACAGGTACTATATTATTGCCATTTGACAGATGAGAAAACTGAGACTCAGAGAGGTCGGATAGCTGCCAAAGGTCAGATAGCTAGGAATGGGGCTGGGGCACAAATCAGTGAGTTTAGTTCCAGAGCCCATGAGAACAAGAGCCTTGGGAAGGGAGAGAGAGTTAATCACCAAGAACCTAAGCAGTCCAACTGAGAAGGGTTAGCAAAAGTGTCCCTCCTCTCAGTGGGGATCAGCACCTTTTGCTGTGCTTATAGGTCCTGGCGTATATAACCATCCTCTCAGAAGTAATGTCACAGAAACTTAATTCTGAACCCAACGGCTCATGAAACCAGGACTGCTGATACCATGGCTTCTGTCAATCTAGAAAGCCCTGGAATAACCTACATCTCACTGGATGCTTCTGAGACGTGGCTGGGGTGGGGGCGGCTGACCGGTCTTGACAGGGGCCTCAGGCAGCATCAACACAAATAACAATTCTGAATTGGAGTTAATGTGCATCTAGTTTTGGTCAACTGTCCCAGAAATCAAATTCAGGTCCAAAACAACTACCCTATATTAACCTTTGACGTCTCCAAATTGTAGCCATAATCTCTTTCCATCAGCTCACTTATAATTGCATCAGAGACCCCACAAACCTATCATTATTCCTCTCTGAGGCCCTGAGGCAAATCATTTGTGTGCTCTCTGATTGAGTGCCCTGCTAGTTAAGTGCAGAAAAGGGAAAAACCTTCCTCACCACAGTGCTGTGAGAATTCACAGGATGCTTACACACGGTGCTTTGAAGGTATATTATTCGCTTCAAAGAAAACTTGCCCCTTGATTATCAGGCTGTGGGGGGGGTAGGAGGAAAGGGAAAGCCAAGGTTTGTCACTGATTCTTGCTAACATAAACCTCTCATTTATTTATAATAATAATAATAATAATAATAATAATAATTCTTGCACTCTTATTGCCTGCCAGACACTGTTCCAGGTACTAAGGAGACATTGGTGAGCAAATCCCATCTTCAAACAGCTCTGAAGCAGCTGACTGGTTACTCAGAGCAGTGGTTCTTTATCCTGGTTCCAAATTGCAATCCCATGCCCAGTGACCTCACCTTAGGCCAATTAAACCAGATCTATGAAAGTAGGACCCTGGCATTTGTATTTTTCAATCTTCCTAAAAGAGTGTGTTCCCTAGAAAGGCTTGAGAACTACTGGTCTAGAACGAATGGGTCATCCTTTCTCTCTGCCCTGGGCAGAGCATTTGTTCGAATACTTGATTACAATTGTAGGAGACCCTTGGCATCTGCAACAAAGACCCCCTTGTCATTTTGTCTCAATAAGAGTCAAGTGGACATTTGTAGCTTCTTGAGGCATGAGCTGGAATTCTTGAGTTGGAAGGCTGAGTGTAGAGACGAGGTCATCACCTAGCGACCCAGCCTGGGCAACTCTGGGACATCCATGACTCTGTGAAGAAGGGATTCACCTCAATCTTCACAGTCTCTGTGCATAAGAGATCAATTAATACATGGGGGTGGGATGGACACATTTTGCTTTGAATTACCTGGATTCTTTCTTGTAAGGATTCCTCTCTACCATTTGAAGAATTCATCCTCCTCCCTCTCTATATACTCATGTGGTTTTTTATAGAGTTGCCCTCAGCCTCTTGGCCCAGGTCAGGCTAGTGTGTGACACTGTATATATACTCTGCCTATGACCTACACCAGGCCAGTTAACGTCCATCGTAACACTTTGCTAGAACAATCAGACATCATATCTGTCCCTGGTTACTCAGCTGGCATATGGCGATAGAGTTGCTGGTTCTGGTGGACTTAGCCATCAACTGGGGAGATTCTGACTCAGAATAAGGTCCAAGCGGATTCCTGATTATCCGACTTGAACACCTCGATCCCTGACTCAGAATAAGGTCCAAGCGGATTCCTGATTATCCGACTTGAACACCTCGATCCAGGTGGGCTTAAACATTTACTCTTGATCTTTTCATCTGAGATGATAATTTTCCATTTTTGATATAGCTTATCTGGACTCAGTTTCATCTCTTATAATCAAAAGAGTGTTCTCTAATACAGTATACAAGTGAATGAATTATCTTCTCCCTTACTCTTCAAATTGTTGTTGTTGTTTGATCACTAATTCGTGTCCAACTCTTGCGACCCTGTGGACTGTAGCCCACCAGGCTCCTCTGTCCACGGGACAATTCTGGGTCCCATTCTTGTCCAGGCAAGAATTCAATACTGGAGTGGGTTACCATTTCCTTCTCCAGAGGCTCTCCCTGACCTAGGGATCAAACCCATGTCTCCTGCATTGCAGGTGGATTCTTGACCACTGAGCCACCTGGGAAGTCCTACTCTTCAAGTAAGAAAACTGAAAGGAAACAAGCATGGCTTCTCCACTTGCCTTCAAAACTATTGAGGATATGGTGACAACTGAAAGCGGCCATCTGCTTGTTGAAAAAAACTTTTCCCGAAGTATGCTCCTCAGAATATTAAAATTTTCCCATGTTCAAACAAGTTTAGGGTAAAACTGTTAAAAAGGTATGTACAGGGCAAAATTTCTCAAACCTTAGTTTATCCATAAGAACCATAAATCTGTCCCGAGAACTGGAATATACTGCATTTTCCCAATGTATTTAAGCACAGGGCTCTTTTTTGGTCCTGTGTCTCCTGGGACTGGAGCTTTGGAGGCAGGGTCACTCAAGCTGCGACCTAAAGAATGTTCTTCCCTCTTCCCGAAACACTCTCTTCACATGCTCTCTCCCAGGCCTGTCCAGTAACTACTCAGCCATCATGCCTCAGCTTAAATATTATTTTTTTCCAGACACTCTTTAACAGGACCACTACTGTCACCACCCTCCAAATCCCAGGAGATGGTTACGTATAATTGTTTGTTCTCTTAAACTTGATGCTTCCTCTTTTACAGTATTTAACACAGAGAGTTATTATTATGGAACCGTTTCACACTTAGAATGCGTGGAGTCCAGTCTACCCTATGGTCCCCAGCGCTCCTCAGCTGTTGGTCTCCATGCCCTTCTGTGGCACCTCTCACAACGAATCGTGGTTGGCCCAGTAAACTGTGACAGAAGTGAAGATACGTGACTCCCAAGCTTAGGACATGAAAGGCTGAGGCTTCTGCCTTAGGTTTTTGAATTGCTCCTTCCAGCAAAAGTCAGTCACCATGCTGTGAGGACACGCAAGCAACCTTGTGGAAAAGCACCAACGCCCCTGGCCAACAACCAGCACCAACTTACCAGTCCTGTGAGAGAGCCGACTGGGACGTCAGAAGAATGAAGCTCCAGGCAACATCCCACTACAGTCCCGTAGGAGACCACTAAAAGGTCTGTCCAGCTGAGTCTTTCCCAAATTGCTAACCTGCAGAAACCATGAGAGTATAAGTTCCTGAAAACTGAATTGCTTGCTATTGTACTACACTCTCCCCCACACCCAGGTGGCGCTAGCAGTAAAGAATCTGCTTGCCAATGCAGGAGACTCAAGAGACATATGTTCGATCCCCGGGTCGAGAAGATCCCCTGGAGTAGGATGTGGCAACCCACTCCAGCATTTTTGCCTGGGAAATCCCATGGACAGTGGAGCCCAGCAGGCTGCAGCCCATGGGACTGCAAAGAGTCGGACACTACTGAAAGACTGAGCACACACACATAGACACTCCACAACACACACGCGTAGGGTGAGCGCAAACACAATACAAGGATCCCAATCACAGCACTGGAAATGTAGAAGGCACTCAACATTATAAAATGGATAAGTAACAACTAATGAACAAAAATAATTCTCTCTCTCAAGTATATATATACTTGCTGTGTGCTTAGTTGCTAAGTCATGTCCAACTCTCTGTGACCCCATGAACTACACAGTCCATGGAATTCTCCAGGCCAGAATACTAGAGAGGGTAGCCTTTCCCTTCTCAAGTGGATCTTCCCAACCCAGGGATCAAACCCAGGTCTCCCTCATTGCAGGCGGATTCTTTACCACAAGGGAAGCCCAAGAATATTGGAGTGGGTAGCCTATCCCTTCTCTAGTGGATCTTCCTGACCCAGGAATCAAACTGGGATTTCTTACATTGCAGCAGCATCCTTTACCAACTGAGCTATCAGGGAAGCCTATATATTTATATACACACACATATATATCTGTATATACGTGCACATATATATATATCTCAATACACAACTATATTGGCTTGCCTGGTGGCTCAGTGATAAAGAATCTGCTGGCCAAGCAGGAGGCATGGGTTTGATCTCTGGGTCTGCAGGATCACCAGAGGAGGAAATATCAAGCCACTCCTGTATTCTTCCCTGGGAAACCCCATTGTCAGAGGAGCCTGGTGGGCTACAGTCTGTGGGGTCTCGAAAGAGTTGGACATGACTTAGCAGTTACATACACAGGTGTATACAGATGTAGTGGCTGACAGATAATTTGGATTACAAAGTAAAAGAGGAAAACCATTCCTTCTAAGTTATTCAATACTTAAACCCTTATGAGACTCTCTAGTAAGAATTCAAATATCTCACTGTGACAATGGCCCCAAACTAGGGAACCTGGGAGCCTCTGTTTTGGCCTCAGAGCTGCATGGTTCCAGGCAAGTATGGTACCTTCCATGGCTTCAGCCCCCTGTGACAGAAATGAAGGAGTCAGACTAAGGTATCTTCAAAGGTCTTGTCGACTCTAATATACGATGATGCCAGCTCAGTGGAAGTCAGGTACAAACAGAGCCACAGCAAGGTGGGAGTGGAACTCAGCTCGGCTTGTCATTGTGATCTAAGGACAGAAGTATGGAAGGGAGACTATGTCACCTGCTAAAATCATATTGGGACTGGATTTCGGTCTTGGACTGGGCAGAACTGATAAGTTTCTGGCCTATAGGAAGCAGACAGACGCTATCAGGACAACTGCCAGATCTCTGGAGCATGCCGGCCTCCCAGGCCCATGTCGGTGATGCGGGTGGCCTTGGGTCAAGGAGACGGTGGCAGTGGGGTCCTCCACAGACAGATTTTGGTGCCCTGAGTCTTGGGGTCAGTCATCAGAACGGCTCCTGCCAACGGTCTCACAGTCAGCTCTTAGCAGAAACAACAGCTGCTTTCTAAGAACACAGTGTAGCTTTTAGGCAGTCTGCCTAGAAATTCTTCTGCACCGAATTCCTGGAAGAGGCTGCTCGATGTTCTCCACACCCCAGGCTCAAAGGAGCCCAGCTGACCAGAGAGCCAAGAACTGCACCTGATGAAACGGTCTGCACCACCGGGGTGTGCCTGGGGGTGGAGGGGGTTTTCTGCAAAGATCTGGTGAGTGTGACCAAGGGAAGCAGAGCCCACCATTTTCCTTCATGTTGTATTGGGAGAGGACAGTGGGGACTGGAGTTGGGGGTATAATTTTTGCTGAGTACTTGCCTCATGTCAGGTCCATTACATCTGTATCTAATTTAGTTCTTCTAAGAGTCCCAAAAGGTATACATATTTTTATTCATTTTGGGATTCACAGAATAGTGGATTGGGTACCCAGATGGTCTTGTCCCAGTTCACGTCCTCCTTCACCTTTAGGCTATCTTGCTTCCTAAACAGAGTCACTGAGGATGTGAGTGCCTGTGTGTGTGTACATATGGCATAGAGGAAAGGGTAGAAAAATAGACACATTCTAGAGTAGGGGCTGGTAACCATGGCCCGTGGGCTGATCTAGCAGGCCACTTGATTTCGTAAAGTTTTACTGAAATACTGCCATGCTGAATAATGTTACTGTCCTTGGGGTTGCCTCACACTGTGGCCTGAAGGAGTCAGTGGCGTTTTAATTTAAAAGAGCTGCCGCCCTGACCCATTCTGTGGGATGATTGAACTACTCACTAGGGCAAGAAAAAATGCTGATGAGGCTGAATCAGTGGCAAGTGTCCCAATGCCCAGCCATCCTCCTTCCCACCGCTAGCCTGCAAGCCCAGAGCACAAAGCCCTCCAGCAGAATTCTTGAGATCAAAGTGCAAGGAAAATGGGAATATCAGAGGTTGAAACCACAGAAGGACTCCAAAGATCAACATCTTTCAGCAGAAATAAAAGCTTTGAGAAGGCGAGCAACTGGCCCGAAGGCACATGGCCGTGATGGGGGCAAAAGCTGCCATCCACATTCCCAAAGCCCAGAGCAAATCTTACTCCAAGTCTGAGCAGAGATGCTCAGAGGCAAACAAGAAACTTCTCAGTGGCACCCGATCTCTGCCCTAACAGCACAATATGGGCCTGGGCCAGTGTTTCCCACCCTTCAGACATTTCTGAAACACCTTTACAGTTTTGACAGATCTGTGACCTGTACATACTAGCATTGATTTCATATATTTGAGTCACTTTGGTCTTAATTTACTACACACACACAAAAAAATTAGATTGCCATAAATGTAAAATCAGCCATAGTCACACTAAGTAGAAAAATACCATATGAATACAGCAAAGCTATTCAATTCCAGGTGGATAACATGACTCTCTGTTCCTGAGACCTTTTCATTCCTCCTTTAGAAAGAATGGAGCAAATGTTGGAAAGGTTTTAGGAATGACACCAAACTGAGAATCTCTCCAGAAGGATAGAAAGAGAATTTTTAAAAGTATAACTTTCTCACAATCTCATACCATTAGTAGTCGTCTCCCCAGACATTTGGGAAACACTGAAACCAGACAGTCTGATTTCATGAGAATTACAAAGCCAGCCAAAGAGCCGGGAAGAGGGACTAGGAAACAAGAAAGATTCCCTTCCTAAAATGGATTAAATCCCTCTAGCTTCCTTGTCAGAGTCTCACAGCAGACACATGATCAAAATTTGCTAACCTCAATGGAAATGACACTGTGTACTAAATGGAATTTGGTCATCAGGGTCAGACCTAACTTCGGATCCTGATTACCATTTTTTGACTTCATGACTTTGGACAGGCTCTGTATCCTATCTGAGTCTGTTTTCTCCCTTACTAAAGGAATGGGCAGATTTGTGGGGAAATGATGGGAGGAAGGGATATTAAGGAGTTTGGGATGGATGTGTATACACTACCAGGGAAGTGTTAGTCTTTCAATCATGTCCAACTCTTTGCAACCCCATGGACCA
Organism: Antilocapra americana; assembly: GCA_007570785.1. Taxonomy (NCBI): domain Eukaryota; kingdom Metazoa; phylum Chordata; class Mammalia; order Artiodactyla; family Antilocapridae; genus Antilocapra; species Antilocapra americana. The sequence goes on along the minus strand of ML661883.1, from coordinate 10,987,896 downwards.
TAGCCCACCAGGCTCCTCTGTCCATGGGATTTCCCAGGCAAGAATACTGGAGTGGGTTGCTATTCCCTTCTCCAGGGGATCTTCCTAAACCAGGGACTGAACCCAGGTCTCTCCCATTGCAGGCAGATTCTTTACCATCTGAGCCACTAGAGAAGCCCAACGTATACACTGCTATACTTAAAATGGATAACCAACAAGGACCTACTGTATACCACATGGAACTCTGCTCAACATTATATGGCAGCCTGAATGGGAGGAGGATTTGAGGGAGAATGGATACATGTGTATCTATGGCTGAGTCCCTGAAACTATCACAAAGTTGCTTGTTAACTGGCTATACCCCAGGACAAAACTAAAAGTTTAAAAAATTAAAAAAAAAGAATAGGCAGGTTTGTAGCCACATGGATGGACCTAGAAATGAGCATACTAAGGGAAGTAGTCCAGACAGAGGGAGACAAGCATCTTCCTTGTCCGCTGTGTTTGAGGCTACAGCCCTCTTCTTCCTTCTCTACCGCAGAATAGCTGGATTTTCCTCCTTCGCAGTCTCTGTTGTTGGGTCAGAGATCAAGCCCCTGCCTCCTGGCTAATGAGAATAACTGGTCCCCGTCCTCTTCAGCCCATCCTTCAGTGTGTCTGCTACAGTCTGAACACCTCACCCAGCTCAGCCTTGTCTGTGGGCTCACAAGACTCATCTTTCTCAACCTCTGCACATAAATCCAACTCCCCAAACGTTTTCTCACTCTCTGCTGCTCTCCTTTTAACTGGTTCCAATCCCTCCGCATCTTCCAGGATGTCCAGGACCGATGGCAGTCTGCCAGAAAGTCCGGAAGCCACACCAACTCTGAGGAGAGTGGGTGGTTACCTGGTGCATCTGAATACAAGGCTAACTGCTCCAGCAAGGAGAGGATGCCAACCATGGTTCAAGTGAAAGGGGGAGCATGTGAAAAACCTTGAAAAGTGGTGCTCAATTAAGCAGTGGCAAGAAAGGGAGATGGCAGCTCAGTGATAAAGAACCCGCCTGCCAATGCAGGAGATGCTGGTTCGATCTCTGAATCAGAAAGATCCCCTGGAGAAGGGAATGGCTACTCCAGTCTCTTGCTTGGAGAATCCCACGGACAGAGGAGCCTGGTGGGCTACAGTCCATGGGGTCGCAAAAGAGTAGAAGCGACCAAACAGCAATGAAGACAGGTAGCTAGAGGTAACCTGGCTTGTTCACAGGTGTGAACATGGAAGTCAGCCCCAAGTAACAAAAGCACTGAATGCTAAGTAAGCAGAAAGCATGTCCTGGGTACAAAGATGAGCAGACTTGAGATACAAAGAAGAATAAAACACCTTTCCCTTCGCTGAAGGAACTCACTGTCCAGCTCTCCACTGGCCAGCACGCAAGCCACTTCCTGCAGTTGGTTAGCAGAACCTAGAATAAGGCTGGTTGAAATTGAGATGTGCTGTAAAGTGTGCATTCAAGTTTGAAGACTTAAGATAAAAAAGGTATGTGAAATACCACAGCAATAACCTTTACATTGATTACCAGTTGAACTGATTCATATTTTTAATACATTTTGTTAAATACATGATTAAAATTAATTTCCTCTGTTTCTTCTTACTGTTTTGTTAATGTGAGGCTATTGAAAATCTAAAATTTAAAAAAAATAAAATCTGAAATTGCATGTGTAGCCCACACTGTTTTTCTGTTGAACTGCACTGCTCGACTCAGCAAGGTTGGCATGAGGTCGACACACAAAACTAGGCAAATGATGACACATATTTAACTAGACACAATTCCCTATCGTGGGGGGAGGGCTGACATTCCAAGTGAGGAAAAGCACAGCATTCACTTATTTACATAATTCACAGCGTTTTCACAACTGTTTCCTGCCAAGTTTTCTTTAACCCTTTTCTGATTATTTCCCTTTTGTATGGTTAGATTAGTATTCTTGCCTGGAGAATCCCATAGACAGGAGCCTGGAGGGCTAAAGTCCATAGTGTTGCCAAGAGTCAGACACAACTGATGCAGCTTAGCGTGTATGCACATGGCTAGATCAGAGGAAAAAACTCTTTCTGCACAAGATGGTATTGTCTTCATTTTCTAGTCACCCACCACCCAGAAGCTACAACAATCCAAGGCACATAAGGAATGCCTGTAGAAGTGGGTGAAGCCAATGCATGTTTATCTAGATCTTATTTCACATGAGCCAGTTTCTCTGCAGACAAGTAACTGTGTAGTAGAGAAAGACTACTGACTGAATGGAGACAGAATAGAGAACAGGAGTTTAACAAAGAGAGGAGCAGGGGCGTTTGCTGCTTATTATGCATTAGGTTCTTAGCTGAGTATTTAGTGTATAATAGCTGACATGAGCTTTAAAATAGACCCTGTAAAAAAGCTAATCTCATTCTATTTTACAGATGAGAAAACTGAGGCCTCAGAGGTTACACAACTGCCCTAAGAACAGTTAATAAGAGGGCAGTGCTGGGAAGAGATCGAGTCTACCTGACTTCAAAGCTCAGAAACTTTCCCTTATGCGGCTCCAGACACAAGGATGTCAGCTTCTGCTTAGGATAATACTGCTGACTATTGTACAAGCAATTCATCTGAGTATTTGGGGAAAGGTGCTTTTATTTCCTCTCTATAGGAGGAAAATGCAGAGGGATACAGGTGGGATGACTCAGTTCTCTGCTGGGTCCAACTGCCAAAGAGCTGCCTTCCTTTGTGACTCCAAACTGTGCTCTATCCCACAGGTTCACAGGGTTTGGAACCCACAGTCCAAGACTTGGATACCAGCCAGTGGGAGGAGGGAGGAAAAGAATCTTTTCATAATTGCTACAAGAACTTTCCAAGAGCTATTCCTGGAGCTGGGGAGTGTTGACACCAGGCTGTCAGAGGAGAACAGAGGAGGACTCTAATTTGGAAATATTTTACACTGTGTCCTTAACAATGCATGCTAGGTGTAAAAAAAAAAAAAAACAGTGACAGAGACTCAGACTGGGTAACTGGATACAGGCTGGTTCATTGCTGGCCTGGTTAGTACAATAATCCCATCTACTGAAAGGTGAAGAGAGCCACTCTGTAATGACCTAGAGGGGTGGAATGGATGGGGAATGAAGGAGTCTCAAGAGGAAGGGGATATATATATATATATATATATATGTAAAACAGATTCTCACTGATGTTCAGCAGAGACTACAACATTGTAAAGCAATTATCCTCCAATTTAAAAAAAAATGTGATGTGGGGTATTGGTTTAAAAAAGTGTGTTAGTCACTCGGTCGTGTCCACCTCTTTGCAGCCCCATGGACTGTGGCCCGCCAGGCTCCTCTGCCCTTGGGATTCTTTAGGCAAGAACACTGGAGCGGGTTGCCATTCCCTTCTCCAGGGGATCTTCCTGACCCGGGGACTGACCCTGGTCTCCTGCATCGCAGGCAGATCCTTACCATCTGAGCCACCAGGGAAGCCGAGGGTACTGGTTGGCGGGGTTCAAATCCCAGTTCCTCTGCTCGCCATCCAGCTGACTTTGAATGAATCAAGCTCTGTATACTTAATTTCCTCATGTACAAAATGTGAGCAATAATGATCTGTCTCATGGAGTTACTGTAAGATTTAAATCCATATATATATTGTACTTTCAATAGTGGAAGTGGTAGCTATTCTCCTTATCATCATTTTTAGTGGGTTCTCCTAGCAGATAGCTCCAGTTTCTTCATCAGAGACAGATAAGACCAGGGCCACACTGTTCAAAACCACACTCTTCCCAGTGATGGATGGAGATGGTGACATGTTCTTATATCTACACTTAGCAAGGAAAGAAGTAGAAAATGTTGGTTGACTATGAGAAAGACATAAAGGAATTATTAAGAATAAGTTATTTGAAAGTAATGTTAACTTTACATAAGATGGGCTGTTAAACTTTCTAGGTCAGTGTGATCACAATCTTTCCCCATCTCCATAACTCCTATGGGTATTTTTCCTTATACACCATGTTTTGAAATGATGGATTCTTATTAAGTAATAATTGCAAAGCTAAAAATACTATGTGTTATTTAGAGGTGGAACTGACTGCCCAAGAGAACTCCTGAGAAGACTGAAAGCACTAAGTTATCTTGAGTTGATAGAATTCTCTTGGAAGAATAGTGTGGTATCATGAACTGGACAAAATGCCCAGTGGATTCTTTAAGAATCTGCAGCCGATTAAATCCATCATGAACAGCAGGCTGAAATAGAATCTCAGGAACCACTGTATCTGGAACTATTTCTCTTCCCCTGATTTGTCAGAAAAAGCTCAGACACAAAGCTCTGAGTAACTGCAAAGCTGGACAACAATTTTCAGATTGATGGTGTTTGGACCCTAATCGGTAGCTATTTCACAAGCAATGTTTGCACTGAACAGCTATTTTCTTATACAGCAATTTTATATCACTTGTTTTAACACTGGAGAGAAAGATAAACTGGGGAGGGAACAAAGAGGAAATCACTCTCTCCTGATTGCTCCCTCCAAGTAGGTGTACACCTCTGCTGTGTGATTTGTGTTCAGTGGACAAATAGGACTTTCTTCAGTGAAATGCCGTCGCCGCTACTCATCACAGTGTGACTGTAGAACGTCCAGTTTCACCATATGGGAAATGAGGCTTACAGCACTGATTCTCGAAAAGAAATTTGAGGATCAGGTCTGTACCTTGAATCTATGTTTGTTCTTTCCCTCTCCAAGAGCTGCAACTAAACACAAAAAGCAATCATGATTGAAATCATGGGATTTAAAACCAACTCTGATGTCTGGAACCCAGCTCCGTCATCTCATATCTGTCACCCTGGGGAAGTTTCTCTCTCTGAGTTTCCCCATCTCTAAGGTGGTACTCACACAGTTGTCATGAGGCCTTGGGGGGGGGGGGCGGTGTTAAGTGATGGGCCCGCTGTCTGACAAATAGTGAGCAGAAAATTTGTATCAGCTATATTCTCATTTTTAGTTGATGAATGAAGCTCTGAAAAGGTCAGCATGTCTTTCGTGGATGTCAGTAGAGACAATGAACCAAAGTATTTGAGGCATTGTGTGCTAGAGCCCGAGGCAATGGTCCAGCAAGAGAAGCCCTTGACACAATTTTTTCTGCCTTTGAATGTCACAGGTCACCAGGCTACATGATTGAAGCCCAGGCAAGCCAACATCTTGGCTTCTCTTGCCTGAACTTCCCCACTCAGGGGATGTTGAGGAAAAAAGTCATTCCCAGCTCTGTCTGAACTTCCAAATGTGTATGCTGGGAGGAAGGAAAGGTCCCATTTGCTCATCACTGTATCATTTCAGCCTCTTTCCAGAGGACCCTCCATCACTGAGAACCTGATCTCTGATCATCCACACCCACTTTCCTGTTGGAGAAGATTAGCAAAGACACCCTGTGTCATACGAAGGGGCTCACACCAAAGAAGAAACCTGTGGTAGGTTTGGGAGGCTGATTTTATTACCTAATTATGAAAGTGTTAAATCCAAAGGAAGCTAGCACTGTAGAAGATACAAATGGATTCACCAAGTCAACAATGAAAACAGCTCAAACACCTCCGGCTTGACCCTGGGGGACCGCATGCTTTGAGTCTACAGTCCAGAGTAAGTTCCCCACCTCAAGATCTTTAACCCCATCTGCAAACTCCCCTTTTCCATGTAAGGTTACATATCCACAGGTCACAGGGAGTAAGATGCGGACATCTTTGTGGGGGCATTTCTTTGCCTGCTAGTGATTGATGGCAATCTAGGAGATAAATAAGAGCATCTAGAATTTATCATTCAGGGGATGTTTGCCTCTGGAAGAGGAGTGAGAGGAGAACAGAGCTTCAGGGAGCATCCGAATGAAGGGTCAGCAGAGGGAGAAGATGTTGAGGAGAGCTGGGAGAAGAGCCAGGTGGGTATATTTCCTTCAAAGAGGGAATTTCCAAATTCTTGAGGAACAGAGTCAAATTCTCAGAATATAGGAGTGGGCAGAGGGCTTCCCACATGGCACTAGTGGTAAAGAATCTGCCTGTCTGTGCAGGAGACATAAGAGACACGGGTCCAATTCCTGGGTCGGGAAGATCCCCTGGAGGAGGGCATGGCAACCCACTCCAGTGTTCTTGTCTGGAGCATTCCATGGACAGAGAAGCCTGGTGGGCTAGAGTCCATGGGGTCCCAGAGTCAGACACGACTGAAGTGACTTAGCATGCACAGAGGGCTGCCCTGTCATGTGGGCGCCCACCAGTGACTTTGGCAGGAGGGAGGCTTGGGCAGGGCGTGGTGGCAAAATGGAAGCCACACTGCTTGGTTTGGCTCAGCCCAGACCCTCTGCTCAAGGGAAGCCCCCCACCACTGCCTCTTACCTTGGACCATCCCTCCAGCCTGTAAATGCAGCTCATTGGGACACAAAGCATGCAGCTGTCATGGGTGCCTGTGTGCTCAGTTACTCATTTGTGTCCCATTCTTTGAGACCCCATGCCAGGCTTCTCTGTCCATGGGATTTTCCAAGCAAGAAGACTGGAGTGGGGTGCCATTTCCTCCTATAGGGGTTCTTCCCAACCAGGGGACCGAACCCGTCTCCTGCAATTCTTGCACTGCAGGCAGATTCTTTACTGCTGAGCCATCGGGGAAGCCTGTAGCTGTCGCCCAGATGTGATTTGAAAAGTCAGGAGTTAACCTTTGGAAAAGTTGCTTCAGACAGCAAGAATGTTTTAGCTCAGGGAGAAATATATTTATCTGATGAAAGGGGTGGGGACTGGGGACAGGAGGGAAGCAAGATTCCCTCGGTACCTCCTGGAGCCTCTGCAGCTATTGTTTTATTTTATGTGGCATCACTGTCATCTTCTGAGACAAATGGCATGACTGTTCAATGCATATTTCATCGTGGAGAGGTTCTCTTCCCTACTGTGCCTTCAGCCCCCTGGCTCAAGACTTTCTTTTTTTTTTTTTTTCAGCAGTTTATTTATTTATTTATTTTTATTATAACAAATTCAAGAAAGACTTTTTTTCTTTATAATATTGTATTGGTTTTGCTGTACATTGACATGAATCCACCATGGGTATACATGTGTTCCCCCTCCAGAACCCCCCTCCCACCTCCCTCCCGATTCCATCCCTCTGGGTCATCTGGGTGCACCAGCCCTGAGCACCCTGTATCATGCATCAAACCTGGGCTGGCGATTCATTTCACATATGCTAATTTACATGTTTCAATGCCATTCTCCCATATAGTCCCACCCTCGCCCTCTCCCATAGAGTCCAAAAGACTGGCTCAAGTCTTTCTAAAGTCAAAACTCCACTCATCAGACCCCAAGAATGACAGCTTTTCCTCTCCACGCTGGGACTGTGGCACAGACTTCAGTTTGGGTTCTGAGCAACAGATGGCTGATTAGCATCGAGGGACATTTTGCAAAGATACCAATTGATGGAGGCCTAGATTATCCCCAGGGAAGACCATTAAACCCCAGAAGCCATTTGGCAGTCCGGTCAAGGCACCTGGACGCAGAGGTCGCTGCCAACAAACTTGTCTCGATTAGGTTCACGCAAAGCGATTTCTCCCTGCTGTCCTCACTGACCTGTTCAGAATGCCGAGGAAGAGCTCAAGGCACCCACTGAGTGATGGAGAGAGAAGCAAGTCTGATGAGATTACAGGGGAAATCTTCCCTCCACCTCCACTTGGGAGGAAGAGAGGAATGCAACACTTCTTGCTTTAGGAAGGTGAGAAGGATCACTAACAATAAACAACCAGCATTGCTCTAGTCCTTACTACACAGCATCCCACGACACACCCACCCCAGAGATGCTAGACTAGTTTTATCCCATTGTTAGGTAGGTGAAATTTCAGGCTTAGAAAAGTTAGGCAAGTCTCTGAGTTCCCAAATATGATGAGTCACAGCATTAAGATTCAAAGCTCAAGCTTTCTCTGCTGATTCCAGGGTTGATGTGAGTATACCCCACAGTGCGTTGGTCCTTGTAGGGCCAGACTCTGAGGCTGGAGCATGGGAAGGAGGTTCAAGAGCGAGGGGATATACGTATGCATATAGCTGGCCACCTGATGCAAAGAGCCAACTCATTCGAAAAGACTCTGATAGTAAGGAAGATTAAAGGCAGGAAGAGAAGGGGACGACAGAGGATGAGATGGGTGGATGGTGTCACCGACTCAATGGACATGAGTTTGAGCAAACTCCTGGAGATGGTGAAGGGCAGGGAAGCCTGGCATGTGCAGTTCATGGGGTAGCAAAGAGTCGGACACGACTTGGCAACTGAACAACAACAAATAGCTGATTCACTTCATTGTACAGCAAAAACTAATGCAACAGTATAAAACAATTGTATCCCAAGAAAAAATAAAAGTCCTTAAGCACAAGATCGCTGTCCTGTCTCACTTGTCATTTCACCTGACCAGCTCCCCACCCACCTACCCACCAGGCAAGCAGAGGACGAGCAAGTTTCTTCCCCACTCTGAGCCAGGAGTTCTCCATCTGGAAAATGGAGGTAAGAACACCCACCAGGTGATGCCATAGATTTCAGTCCATCTTCATGAAAGATGACAAGGCTTGCATATCTATGCAACCAGCACTATGTGAGCATAGCTGTGGGTGCTGGGCTATGAGCGGTGCACAGAGTTAGGGAGATGGCCATAATGAGGGGCTCAGCAGGAAGACGTGCAGCGCTGCTGAGCCCTGCCTTGTGCTCTACTCTGCTTGTTGCTGTGCTGATCACCTTGCATTGTTGTTTCCCAGTCACTAAGTTACCCATGGACTACAGCACACCAGACCCCTCTGTCCTCTACTATCTCCTAGAGTTTGCTCAGATTCATGTTCATTGAGTCAGTGATGCCATCTAACCATTTCTCCCTTTGCCTTCAATCTTTCCCAATATCAGGGTTTTTTTCAAGTAGTCGGCTTGCATGCTTTACCTCTTTAATAGGGGTGTGCGTGTATTTGTGTGTATGTGTGCATATGTGTGTGCCTGTTCAAGAGAAAGAGAGAGAGAGGACATTCCTGCTGGGTAAATAGGAGGAGCAAAGGTTCCAATGTAGGAACATGCAGTGCATGTAAAGAGGACTGAATAAGTTCAGAACATTCTTTCACTTCTTTGCTTAACAAATATTTACTGACATTGTCTATGTATCAGGCAGAATAAGAAAGGGCAAAGAATCAGATATGGTCCAGGAGGGAGATTGATATCACTTTGATATCACCATAACTGTGATCAAATTACAAAGTTAATGGGTAAGAACACAAGATGGTGGAGAGGTAAGGGGTTCACCTTGTCTGGGAAGTTAGGGTGTCCTGTCATGTCACCTTGTCACGTCATTGACATGACAGTAAGTACAAAAATAGGGCTTCCCCCTCCTGGATATGGGGTAAACATTAATTTAGCAACAAGCTCCTGCAGGAGGTAAGTCTTGGAATCTCGCCATCTCAGCACTGGGGTGAAATGAAAAGCAGGAGCTAGCCTGCAGCTTCATCTGCAGCCAGAAGATGTGGCATGAATCAAGTGAGACTTAAAGCAGGATTGAGACTGCAAATCTCAGACCAGGGCCAAGAACAAAGGCCTCCCAGGAGGGTGCCAGGCTCAGGAAAGAAGCACCATGCATTTGAGTAGCTCCAGGACCTTTTCCAGACACTTTCACCCAGATGTTTAACATGAATTATCTCATCTGAACCTCATGACAGATGAAAGGAGATGGGAGTGACCAGAAGTGTCCTCACCTGACCCTGGGGAGCCCAGACAGGAGGGCTGCCTGGAGGCACCGCGCTCCTGGAATTAGACATGGCCCTTTCCACCCTCAACCAAAACCCCAAGCGCAGACCTTGGTCATCAAGCTGCTACTCAAACCTGCTTTTGTTTTCTGTTAATAATAACCACATAAACAACATTTGCTTCCTGTTTCATTTTTATTTTCCAAAGCACTCTCCTTTCCATTTTCTCACTGAAGCAGTCTCATCAATTCTGTTATAAAGGCTAAAAAACAGCAACAAAAACCCACAAGATTCAGACATGTAATTTGCCCAAAGCCACTCAGGTAAAATGAAAGTGAAAAGAAAGTGAAATTCACTCAGTCACGTCTGACTCTTTGCAATCCCAGCCTCCTCTGTCCATAGAATTCTCCAGGCAAGAACACTGGAGCAGGTTGCCATTTCCTCCTCCAGGGAATCTTCCCGGTCCAGGGGTAGAATCTGGATCTCTTGCAGGGCAGGCAGATTCTTTACGATCTGAGCCACCAGAGAAGCCCATGGTAAAGCAATGGAGAAACCAAACAGTGGGTGCAGGCTTTTTTCATGATAGAGGAGGAGGAGGAGCTGTCCAGGCCAACCTAGCAGGGCAAATATTTGAGACAGAAGGAACTAGGGTACAGTTGTGGGCAGGCTTGACGACGATTCCAGGGAATGTGGCTAAGAGTGGGGACGGATGATTGATGAGCTAAGAAGCTGGAAAGGAGGGAGCAGGACTTGATACCACAAGCAAAGGACAGCCATGGAAGTGTTTCCAGCAAGTGGCTACTACATTCAGCTTTGTGATTTGAGGAAATAGGCAGTGTGGAATTTGGAATAAATGGTCAGAAAAGAGCCTGGAAACTAAAAGCTCAGGTAAATGATGAGGGGGCAGTACAGAAAGGATACTGTACCTAAGAGAAATCTGGGACCACACTGAACAAAACTTAGTGACCTATTGGCTAAGGTTATGAGAGAGAAGTGGACACCGAGAGAAGTGACACCAAGCCTCCGTGAGAGGCTGGACAAGCAGCAGAGTCGCTGAGAAGACCTATTTCCTCACTCACACCCGCACAAGCACACAACACATAAATAAAAGACAAATGGGAATACATCTGCATGTTAGCTGCAATTAGTCTTGAATGACAAATATTTTCCAGAAATTTCCAAATGTTCTAAATTAACATGTGTTATAATCAGAAAAATCACATTATTTTTTAAAATTTCTACCCAATATAGTAGCTACATTTTTTCAACATCTACATCCTCACATGTTTATGAGCCAAGGACACTATCCCCATTTTTACAGAGGAAAAGTTGAGACTCAGAGAAGTGAAGTAACCTTCCTGACCACACATAATTTGAGTCCATCATCTATTTGCCTCCAGAAGTTAAGGTCTGGCAGAATACCCAGCGTGGCTGTATGAAGAACCTGAAAGTCATTGAAAAAGGTTTGAAACAGCCCAGAGACAACTGGAGATGTCAGAGGAGCAGGTTAAATTTTGAACATGGAGTTTGAGAAGAAATTCCTCATTGGAAATGTGGATTCGGGAGTTATCTCCACAACAATGGGAAGAGAAAACCATTCAGGGATAATACACAAACAGAGAAGACTAAGAAACTGCCCAAAAGAGAAGTGAAGTAGCAGAACAAACATGGGAAGCTTGGAAGCCAAGGGGAAGGGGAATTTTGGTGAGCTGAGAGTGTCATGTGGAATAGAGTGGTTTTTGCCTGGAGTCTCATGATGAGCTTGACAGAGAACATCCTGTAGCATATGCCAAACTATACCAGGTCAAGGTGGGAAAAAGAGAAAGTCCATTCAAGAAAGCAGTTGATTAGGGCTTCATTGGTGGCTCGGTGGTGGCAGCACCTGCCTGCCAATGTAGGGGACATGGATTCAGTCCCTGGTCTGGGAAGATCTCACATGACATGAAGCAACTAAGAGGAATACATTTCAAAGTCTCAGAAGTCGCTAACTTTGAATAGTGTGATTTTTAACTTCTGTTACTTATCTGTATATTTTGTTTGCATCTTACATATTGATGATATATTAGAAGCATTTTTTAATGAAGCTATTCTCCAAGCAGCTTAGTCAGCCCTTGGACTTGACCTTTTTCAGGACAAGTCCAGGGGTGGCATCAGCTGGGTGGAAACAGAAACTAAACATCTGCCGGGCACGTACCAAGGGCTGCATACTTGGCACCACCTTGTCTGAGAAATGACATTCCCACACTGTGGGGTTGAATCAGATCTCATGCCAGGCAGAGAAACAGACATTGACTGAGAAGGTCGTGGAGATGCCACATTGCAGTAGGGAGGTAAGGAGACCCAAAGTATCACTGAGCATCATGCTTTGGCATTGAGTGCATGGAACTGTGACCAAATGGCCCAGGTCAAAAATCGTGCCTGCCTTTCTTGCCATAACAAACTTGATGCTGGTTGAAGGTCCTTTATATCTTCTGAAACTCCTCCAAGATGTTCATAAACCAGCTCATACTTTAAACATAGTAAGTGCATCTTAGAACCACAGTAGCATCTCCCCTGAGATCACACTCCTAGCCTATAAAGATTTAAATTAGGGTTTTATTTGTGGAAAGGAAAATGTCATCATTTTAATGCAAGTTGAAATTTTAAAATAGCAGGTCTTGAACTTGCTTTCAAGGAAACATAAAATGTAGGTTCAAATCCAGCTAACCCTTATTGAGAACTGTATCTGGTCTGGCACTGTGCCTGGTTGTTCGCCATAAATGTATATTTCTGTCTTCCCAGTAGTCACTCTGCCTTCCTCTGTCAACCCAAAACCAGGAGGGGCCAGATAGTGCTGTCTGAATTCAGTGGCCAGGTACACCTAGAATCTAGTTGCCCTTGGTTGCACAGTGTACTAGGGTCAGGAGTCAGGAGACCAGCCTCCACTTAGACACTGTAACATGAGGAGAAAAGGCTGAGGAACTGGACCACGCATTTTGAAGACCCTTCCAACCCTAAGTGTCTGTGCTTCTTCAAGTCACAGATACAAACCTGTCTCTTGTTACATCATAGATGTCCTTCATCTGTCATCCGACAGCTACACACCCACAAATTACCCACCAGGAGACACACAAACACACACCCCCCCAACACACACACACGCTGAACCACACACACACACGCTGAACCACACCCCTGCAGCCAGCAGCCCCACCCAGGCTCACCCACCAGGAGAAAGCACCAGCATCAGCAACCGACCCCAGACGCTCCCGAGAGGTTGCTCCTCTCAGTTCTTCCAGGTAGAAGAGACATATTCCCCTCCCTGAAACTCCCTTCTCATAAGAAGTTGGTTGAAGGCCCCTCTACTCTCTGCCTCCTCCTTATCTGGAATTTAACCCTATTTATTTTAATTGCCTGTTGACCTACTTATATGTTTCACCAGACTGTGAAACCCATAAGGAAGAGCTGTGTGTCATTTTATTGAGTGTTTTGGCTCCAGTAACTGGCTTGGAGCTGGGTGTAGAGGGGTGCATGCTGGGTGTTGTCATTACCTCTCCAGAGAGTGTTAGTGGCTGTCAGTCATGTCCGACTCTTTGCGACCCCATGGACTGTAGCCCATTAGACTTCTCTGTCCATAGAATTCTCTAGGCAAGAATACTGGAGTGGATAGCCATGCCCTCCTCCAGGGGATCTTCCTGACCCAAAGATTGAACCTGAGTCTCCTGAATTGCAAACAGATTCTTTACCATTTGGGGCACCAGGGAGGCCCCAATCAGCTCTCGGGTCCACACTCCTCATGGATGAAAGATGGCCCCGTGTTCTGAGACTTCTCCCATCACGAGGTAGGGTCTACGTCCTCTTCCCTTCAGCCTGGGCAGGCAGATGTCAATCTTGGTATTCCTGATCTATAGACAGGAATCTGGGGCTCAGAGATATGAAGCACATTGCTCAGGGCCACTCAACTACCAGGTGGTAGAGACTGGATTTGAGCTAAATCTGTCTAACTCCAAAGTTCAAGTCCTCTGTAACCACTGGGTATCTCTCCTCCTAAACAAAGGTGCTGAGAGTGCATGTACATGTGACATCAAGGAAAGTACAGAAAAAAATAAACACCTCCTATAGCAAGGGTTGACAAAGGACAGCCTCTGGGTCAAATGCAGCCTGTGTTTATAGATAACAGTTTATTGAGATGCAGTCAAGCTCATTTCTTTACTTACTGTCTGTGGCTATTTTCACATGGCCACAGTCAAGTTGAGTGGTTGAAACAGAGACTATGTGTTCGCAAAGTCCAAAGTATTCACTGTCTTGTCCTTTACTGAAGGTTTGCTGCTGCCTGTTCTCAAGGACCAGGGAAAAGCATCACTGACATCCCAGACTCGAGGGTACTACAGGCCTTGTTCACCAAAAGTCACCCTGTGCGTGATTTGTTTTTAATTTTTATTTATTTGGCTGCACTGCCTCATCGTGGCTTCCCACCGGCTTTCTCGGGGGCTGCTCTTTGTTTGGGTGAGGAGACTCCTCACTGCAGCTTCTTCTCTTCTTGCGGAGCACAGGCTCTAGCGCTCGTGGGCTTCAGCAGCTGAGGTGCAAGGGCTCAGCAGTTTCAGCCCCCAGGCTCTAGGGCGCTGGCTAATGGCCTTGGTTGCCTTGCAGCCCATGGAATCTTCCCAGACCAGGGATCCAACCCGTGGCCTCCCCACTGGCAGGCGGATTCTTATCCACTGCACCACCGGGGAAGTCTAGTGCATCACCTAGTGTATCTAGTGATCACCTTGTCCTGGTGAGCCTGGAACTTCCTTGTTTTTCTCGGGGAACTGCCACCTCCAGTCCTGTCCCAGGCAAGCCAGGACAGTTGGCCAGGCTCACTCTAGATCATGCAGCACAGACTCCAGGCAAGGGCACAACTCTGCCCCAGCCGGAAATACCCTAGACGCTGCTTCCCTACATGTAATGGGGAATCACGGCCCTGAGCACGGGAAAACATTTCCCCTTCTCCCCAAGTCCTGCCCCAGAGGTGACCCAAGGCAACGCTGCGTTGTTAATGAACTTAATTAGATTGTGCCAGACGGGCCATGAGCTCATTGTCCCTGTCAAAGCTTTGCCTTCAAGAGCCAAGAAAAATTCCTGGAGGAAGCAATGATGACATGCTGCCTGAGCCCTTCCTGCTCCTTCCCTCCCCACCTGGCGCCTTCAAGGAGCCCAGGACAATAGGAGTGATTGTCACTGATGCAAACTTCTTAAGAAGTTGCATCTGAATAAACAAGGACTTACTGTATAGCACCGGGAGCTATATTCAATATCTTGTAAAACCCTATAATGGAAAATAATCTGAAATATATATGTGTATGTATAACTGAATCATTTACGTTTAACTTAATACTAAAATAAAGTTTGGGGTTTTCCTTGTTTTTTAACTATGGAACTATTTTTTTAAGATTTTTTTTATGTTAAGGTGGACCATTTTTAAAGTCTTTATTAAATTTGTTACAATATTGCTTCTGCTTTATGCTTTGGTTTGGCCATGACGCATGCGGAACTGAACCCACACTCCCTATATTGCATGGTGAAGTTTTAACCACTGGACTGTCAGTGAAATCCCTTAACCATGTGACTTTCAGGTTACTGGGGTGTGTCTGATAGGATCGGAGTAGGTGGATGTGATTCTGAGTGATGTGTAAGATGCGTTGTCTATGCAAATTTG
The DNA here is from genome assembly GCA_007570785.1 of Antilocapra americana. Lineage (NCBI taxonomy): Eukaryota > Metazoa > Chordata > Mammalia > Artiodactyla > Antilocapridae > Antilocapra > Antilocapra americana. The sequence continues at coordinate 10,972,543 of ML661883.1, read as the reverse complement.
TTTTCAGAAGCACAAATTTTGTAGGCTGAAAGCCTCAGGGACTGCTCACCTTTGAGATTTGCTTCTTAGTGGGCAGGGATCGATATAAATGAAGTTGTGTGGGCAAGCGTCATTGTCAGGACATGGCACTAACCAGCTGGAGGCAGCTGAGATTGGAGCACCCCTGCCTGTACTGTTAACAGGGGGAGTCAGAACTGTGAGAATAGGACCAGGAACACTGCCTCTTGCCTCAAGTGCTAAGCAAGAGTGGGACTCTCAAAGGATGAGCTCAGCTTCTGCAGTCCCAGGAACAGAGCCCTGAGAAGGGAGAGAAGTCTAGAACAGGGTTACCAAACTACAGACTGCAGGCCACATCTTGCCTGCCACCTGTTTTGGGACAGCCCAAGAACTAAGGATATTTTTTTACACTTTTAAGTTCAAAGAAATTCAAGGAAGAATATTTTGCGAAGTGTAAAAATTACAGGAAATTTGAATTTCAGTCTCCATCGGTAAAATGTTATTGGAACACAGCCAAGTCCATTTGTTTTTGTCTCATCTGTGGCTGTTTTCCCATTTTACAGATGAAGAAACTGAGGTCCAGGGAAACAAAATAAATTACTCCTAGATAATTTGAGCCCAGATCTACTTGTCAACAGAAACTCTGTAACTCTGAAAAGTCTTCTTCTTGAAAGAGTCAAAGAAGCTGGCTCTCAAGTGAGTGGGTAGGTGGGGAATGACCGACAGGAACACAGGCCTGAGATACAATTCAGCTTTCATGGCCGTCTAAAGTAGAATGATCAAACAGAAAACCCAACAGACACAGAAAGAGACACTGAAAAATACTCCACAGGAGCCCTTCATTTTACAGAAGGAGAAGGAAAACATGAGAGAATTTGCCCTAAAGCATCCAGGCAGTCAGAGCAAGATGCAGAAACCACCTTATCATCAACTCCAAGAGGTGGGAATTGGAAACCTGCTGCAGAAGCAGAGTCAGATGACAATCTACCAGCAGGCAAGTGCTCTGGCAGGCTGATTTTGTTTCCACAGGTGACCCTGGGCAAGGTAAGAGATAATCTGTGAGTCAGAGGCCAAACTGAAACAGAATCCACTACCCTTATTTTTCCAAATTCCCAAAAGATAAAATAAATTAATATTTTGAATAATACATGTGAAATAAATTGCATATGGGAAACTGATGTATCTGAAAAGGAAATGTCATGAGAAGGACCCCACTTTGGGGCCTGCTATTTACACTTAGAACGTGGGCGCCACTGACCAACTCCTTCCAAGTGTGTGAATTGTTTCTCCTTTCCCAGCTTGGACTGACCAGAGACTCAGAAGCTGGAGCACAGAGAAGAAAGCCATGTGCAGAGGTCACCAACCCCGAGCGTAGGCATCAGCTGCGCATTGGGTACCCTGGTGCAGTGTCATCGCTCATCCTGATTAGGATCCTGATGGGCAAGTGATTTCCATTTTAAAAATGTTAGTTGCTCAGTCATGTCCGAATCTTTGCAACCCCATTGACGCTAGCCCACCAGGCTCCTTTGCCCATGGAATTCTTCAGGCAAGAATAGTGGTGTGGGCAGACATTCCCTTCTCCTGGGGATCTTCCTAAGCCAGGGGTAAAACTCCTGCATTGCAGGTGAATTCTTTACCATGTGAACCACCAGGGAAGCCCCAATTTCCATTTTATTGACAGAGGAACTGAGGCTTAGAGTGGCTGTACCACCACTAAAGTCATGCAACGAGAAAGAACCAGCGCCAGGAGCCTCCATACTGGGGGAGAGCTGTTGCTGTTATTCAGTTGCTAAGCTGTGTCTGACTCTTTGTGACCCCATAGACCATGCACAGATCCCTGCCTCGTGGCACAGGAGCTTGCATAACTCAGTGAAGCTATGGGCCATGCTGTGCAGCATCACCAGAGATGGATGGGTCACGGTGAGGAGTTCGGACAGAATGTGGTCCACTGGAGAAGGAAATAGCAACCCACTCCAGAACTCCATGGGCATTACGGAAAGGCAAAGACTCCATTCTCCCCTGTCAGCTGGAGTCCTCTTCACCTGGAGGACATGGCCAAATCTTGGCTCCTTGGCAGGATATCCTCAGGACGTCTTCTGTCAAGAGCTGATGACTGAAACCAGGTTATTGGGGGGAGAGGTGGCAGCCCTGGAGAGTTTATGCTCAACGAAGGCAGATAAAAGTCCCATAATCACCGTCAGATGACCCAGATTCCTCATCAAGGTCAAATGCCACCACAAATGTCTTTCTGATACAAGCTCAAGGAGCTGATAGTATAAACCTTAATAAGTAGGGCAGGGCACTTTTCATCTCCCTGCAAGCAAGGACACATCCCAGGATGAAATGGGCCGCGGGGAAGGCTTTGCAACTCAACTCACAACTCCAAAGGTTCCGAAAGATAAGCTCTCGCCCTGTGCAAAGTTACGACAGGAAGCCCCACGGGGCCCTTGCGATAAGCACTCCAAGCCCATGACCGGGGACTGACATTTATTTGACAAAGGGGTGGTGTTCACACTGCTTCAACTGTGACTTTGGACCAGAGAAGTGTAACAGACATGCGTGCCTCACTCAGGCTGGTTAACAACGCCCTGGCTGGGCTTAGGGCTTGGCTGAGATTGCTCCGAGAGGAAAATCGATGATGTTAAATCCCTACTTGCTGTGGCTGACAAGCTGGTGGCAGGTGACAGCCCTGGATACATGTCGGACGAGTGAGGGGACACCCATTGAACTGACTGTGATTGGGCTCTGGACTGGGGAGGGGTGCCTCCACTTTGAGCTCTAGAACCAGGCTTTCCTATCCTAGGTAACAAACGACTCCCTGCTACTCCCAATGTCCGGTATGTGTCTAACCTTCTCAGAAAACAACTGGCTGTGTATTTGCCCAGAGAGCTTGTGGAATCCTGTTTTGCCCCCTTTGGGAGAGGAGTTACATTGGATACCAAATGCAGAGAAATGCTAAGACCCTGGCATTGCAGATCGTGGAAATCTGCCCAATCCATTCCTCCAAGGCTGTCATAGCTGAGCTCTTGGGTTTGGTTCTGTCCTTCAAGAGCACAAAATTTCTAGGAGTTTGCACACTTACACAGCATGCCCCAGGGCCTTTGCACACGCTGCACTCTCTGTCCAAAACTGTCCCCCTGCTGGTCCACTTGCCCATCCTCCCCTCCTTCCCCATAACTTGGCTTATACATCTTCTCTAAACTGACCTTCTCCTGTACCTCCAGGATGAGCTGGTGGCCCCTCTCTGTGCTCTCACCATGACCTCTGTCTCTCAGTACTTCTCCTCTGGAACTAAATTGCTTTTAGACCAGTCTTCACCACCAGACAAGCTTGCTGAGAGCATAGGCCTTGTGTTTACCATTCTCATAGCTGCACGCGGGCACTTGGCCACGGGAGATATTCAGTAAATGCTTCCTTAATGAAACAATGTGAAGGAATGAACTGAAATTACAGACCAGATCCAGAGCGATCCCTTTTAGGAATCATCTCATTCATTCATCCAGCAAATGTTTTTTGCACCCTTGATGGGTATGCAGAGAGACAGCACCAGAACACAATTGTGGGCAAAGCAGACCTGGTCCCTGCCCTCGGGGTGCATCTGTTCAGGCAAACCACAGCACAGCTACTTACTTCATTGGAGCTGTGATTCATGTAACCAAAGAGCCAGGCCGTGAAGAGAGAGAACTAGAGGCACATTTGCTTGGGCTGCAATAGTAAGGAGTTGTCAAGAGAAAAAAATAAAAAGCTGCTTCAATGCAATATTTTTAAATCAAAACTGATGCAGAAACATCCGTGCAGAACAAAATATCCAAAACGTAAACACAGACTGGTGTCACTGCAATCCTGACGTGAAATGCATGTAAGCAGCAAATCAACTTTTCGTTTGTTAAGCCACTGAGATTCCAGGGTTTCTATGCATGACTATAATGAACATGAGAAACCATATCTCCCTTTTGGAGCTGTGTGGTGACTGAATGAAATGTTATTTGATGGTGGTAATGGTATCACTGAATATGTATGGTATATGGTATATGTATGGTGTCTGAATATGTCCAAACTCTTCCAATTATATACCAACACATTAAATATGTACAGCTTATTCTGCAATAACCTACATGGGAAAAGGATCTGAAAAAGAATGGATACTTATGTATAACTGAACCACTTTGCTGTATACTTGAAGCTAACACAACATTGTAAATGACTACACTCCACTGTAAACTAAAAATTAAATTTAAAAATATGTGCAGCTTTTTCAGCTATCAATTACACTGGCAATAAAGTTGCAAAAATAAATCTTTTGGAGAGTAAGTGATCGGAATAAAATTACAATTCATTAAAATTTTCATCTTAAAAAAAATTTTAAACCAGTTATTGAAAGAAACATCATGTGCCTGGGAAAATATACCCAAGACAGTCAAGATAGTAACATGTTCTCATAGATCTACTGTTTTTCAAAAAAAAAGAAAAGAATTTGAATACCCCCACCCAAAAAAAGAGATGCTGCACTCAAACTGTTTAGCTCACAGTATGTGCCTGAAGACTGTTAGCTGTTATTAGTGATTATCACTTATGGCAGATGCTAGAGATGGAGAAATGGCTACTCTGTCCTGCTCTGCAGGGCTTCACAGTCTTGAGTAGAAGACAGGTGGAAACAGATGACAGAAACACAGGAAGGGCTGTGTCTCAGACCTGTGCAGGGGAGCTCACACCTGAATCCACCTGGGGATGGAATAAAATGCTTCACGGTGGGAGTGAGGCTTGAGTTGACTTTTGAAGGATGAGCAGGTGCTCCTAGATGGACAAATGGGAGAGAAGCATTCCCAGCAAGGGGTTGAGCATTTACAATAAAGTAGGGCAACTCTTCTCTGGGCTCCAGCGGCCCCTGTATGTATTTACAAAAGGATTCACACTACCTGTCGTATCGGTGACCTCCAGAGTTTAGAGTCCACCTGGTGCATGGCCCAAGACAAGCCATGAGCCCTCTCAAACCTCGGGGTCTGCAGTGGTTGGGAGGGGATGATGGCATCTTGGGGTGAGAGTTTGAGTTCAGGATCAGGCAGCACAATTCCTGGTCAGGGCAGCTGCTGGATTCCTGCTAGCCCTTCCTTCTTCCTTCCATCCCCGCTTCATCCTACCCCAGGGCTTCCCTTCCAGAGAATCAGTTTCAGGATCCTCTTGCAAGTGTGTGTGCTCAGTCGCTTTAGTCGTGTACTACTCTTTGCCACCCCATGGACTGTAGCCCACCAGACATCTCTATCCATGGGATTCTCCAGGCAAGAATACTGAAGTGGGTTGCCTTTCCTCCTCCAGGGGACCCTCCTGATGCAGGGATCAAACCCAAGTCTCTTGCATCTCCTGCATTATCAGGTGGATTCTTTACCATTGAGCCACCTGGGAAGCCTTCAGGAGCCTCTTGGCTGGGACCAAAAGTTCTCATCTCCCAGCCTTCTTAAATGCACTGATTCCACTCAAACCAGAACCTGAGCCACTTGCTATGGGCCAGGCACTCCCATCAGCTCTGTGATTATTCCTCCACAAGCTTCCACTAGAAGTCCCTCTCCTCCTCCCCTCTCCCCCTGACCTGCTCCATCCCTTAGAGAAGTTTGAAGAAGTATTGTGTATCTGATAAAAAGTGGGTTCCAGTCCTCCAGTGGCCTCTCTCACTTTTAGCAGCCCTCCAGCCTATTGTGTGACTCTCCCATGGTCCTTGGCTGCCAGGTGTTTTCAACAGCAACAGGGATGTGCCTGGATACAAGTAAGATATGCACTCTGAGTCCCTTTAACCTAAATATCTGTGGCTCCCAGCCAGCAAGTCCAACAGTCCAACCTTCTTTCCGTGAACTTGTTTCTTCTTCCCTATTCCCCAAGCCCTTTCTTCCCCTATTTTTGGTTCACAGCCAGAAAGGATCATTTCCCTTTCCCCATAAACCAGCAGGGAGAAGCTCCCCTCTCCAAATACAGGGAGACTGGGACAGGAGAGGTTGTGGGACTATATAGGCATTTCAGCTCAGCTACTAAGAGAAACACACACACACACACACACATGAGAAAAGGTTAAAGACTTTACAGATTAAAATTTTGCTAAGAAATCACAATTCAGGGCTTGAGTCTTGTAAGTCACCTCAGCCCATCAAGTTTGATGGCCATGGCTAAAAAAGAGGAGCTGAGATGTGATGCTTCTGAACCCCAAATGCAACAACCAAGTGATGCCCCTCACCACAGAGCATGTGAGGAAGCACTGGCTGGGGAGTGAGTGCCAGACTTGGTTCAAATTGCTCAACCTCTCTCTGAGCTTCAGGTTCCTCATCTGCAAAATGGAATTATGAGGGGTGCCCACCTCACAGTATTACTGTGGGTTGTTGATGAGGTAATGTGTGGAGGCTCTTCTCATTGCTCAGCTCATCATGAACAAAGATGGCCCACCTGTTCATCAACAATGAACAGATGAATGAACTGTGATCTGTCCATACAATGGAATATTGTTCAGCCATAGTAAGAAATGAAATATTGACACATACTGTCACTGGATGAGCCTTGAGAACAATAGGCTCAGTAAAAAGCCTGAGTGCTTAGTCACTTTAGTTGTGTCTAACTCTTTGCAACCCTATGGATGGTAGCTCGCCAAGCTCTGCTGTCCACGAGACTTTCCAGGCAAGGATGCTGGAGTGGTTGCCATACTCTATTCCACAGGTTCTTCCAGACTCAGGGATTGAACCTCTGTCTCCTGTATTTCCTGTATCACAGGTGGATTCTTGAACTGCTGACCTACCTGGGAAGCCCAGGTTAAGTGAGAGGACCCAGACATGAAAGGCCACATGTTGTAAGATTCCATTAATTGGAACTGTCCAGAATAGGTGAATCCATAGAGAAAGAGCAAAGATCAGAGTTTACCAGGGATGGAGAAGTGGGGAATGAGGAGCAAATACTTAATAGATACAAGGTTTGCTTTTGGGGTGATGAAAATGCTCTGGAGAGAGGTGGTGGCTGATCAACATTGTGAATGTATTCAGTACCATTGGGTTGTTTATTTTAAAATGATTTATTTTATGTGAATTTTAGCTCAGTTCAGTTCAGTCACTCAGTCATGTTCTACTCTTTGTGACCCCATGAACCACAGCACTGCAGGCTTCCTTCTCTCCATCACCAACTGCCAGAGTTCACCCAGACTCATGTCCATTGAGTTGGTGATGCCATCTAGCCAGCTCATCCTCTGTCATCCCCATCTCCTCCTGCCTTCAATCTTTCCTAGCATCAGCGTCTTTTCCAATGAGTCAGATCTTCACATCAGGTGGCCAAAGTATTGGAGTTTCAGCTTAACATCAGTCCTTCCAATGAATAGTCAGGACTGATCTCCTTTAGGATGGACTGGTTGGATCTCCTTGCAGTCCAAGGTACTCTCAAGAGTCTTCTCCAACACCACAGCTCAAAAGCATCAGTTCTTCAGTGCTCAGCTTTCTTCACCGTCCAACTCTCACATCCATATGTGACTACTGGAAAAACCATAGCTTTGACTAGACAGACCTATGTTGGCAAAGTAATGTCTCTGCTTTTAATATGCTGTCTAGGTTGGTCATAACTTTCCTTCCAAGGAGTAAGCACCTTTTAATTTCATGGTTGCAATCACCATCTGCAGTGATTTTGGAGCCCCCCAAAATAAAGTCAGCCATTGTTTCCACTGTTTCCCCATCTTTTTGCCATGAAGTGATGGGACCAGATGCCATAATCTTAGTTTTCTGAAAGTTGAGCTTTAAGCCAACTTTTTCACTCTCCTCTTTCACTTTCATCAAGAGCCTCTTTAGTTTTTCTTCACTTTCTTCCATAAGGGTGGTATCATCTGCATATCTGAGGTTACTGATATTTCTCCCAGCTATCTTGATTCCAGCTTGTGCTTCATCCAACCAAGAGTTTTTCATGATGTACTCCGCATATAAGTTAAATATGAGTTAAATAATTTTACCTCACTTTTTCTTAAATCAAGCTTCACTTTTTCCTGCCCCTGGTTGACTTGAAATTAGCCCTAGAAACCACAGTGCCAGGCCAGAGCCATGGGTACCTGTACAGCCCACAGTTTCCAGCAGAAATGCAGGAGACCATCCCAACCCTGTGAAGTTCATAGACAGTCTCAATGCTCCCAAACTGTAGAGCTAGCTTCTCTGGATGTGCTCTGCTGTGTGCTTAGTCGCTCAGCGGTGTCTGACTCCTTGTGACCCCATGGACTGTAGCCCACCAGGCTACTCTGTCCACGGGGATTCTCCAGGCAAGAATAATGAAGTGGGTTGCCATGTTCTCTACCAGGGGCTCTTCCTAACCCAGGAATCAAACCCAGGTCTCCTGCAATACAGGTGGATTCTTTACCAACTGAGCCACCAAGGAAGCCCAAGAATACTGGAGAGGGTAGCCTATTTCTTCTCCAGGGGATCTTCCCAACCCAGGAATTGAACCAGGGTCTCCTGCATTGTAGGCGGATTCTTTACCAGCTGAGCTACCAGGGAAGCTTCTCTGGGTTCTGTGCAGCTTGTGCCAAACAATTGTGATCACTGTTTGTGCAACACATTCAAAATCTCTGAACATCCGTTTCCTCAGCAATGAAAGTGAAAGTGTTAGTCACTCAGTCATGTCCAACTCTTTGTGACCCCATGGACTGTAGCCTACCAGGATCCTCTGTCCATGGGATTCTCCAGGCAAGAATACTGGAGTGGTTTGCCATGGCCTTCTCCAGGGGATCTTCCTGGCCCAAGGACAGAACCCATGTCTCCTGCATTGCTGGCGGATCCTTTACCACTGAGCCACCAGGGAAGTCAATCCAGAATGACCTTAATTATTCACACAAAGATTCTTTTTCCAAATAAGGTCACATTCACAGGTTCTTGGAATTACCTATGAACCTATCTTTTGAGGGGCCACCATTCAACTCAGTATAGGGGATAATCCAGGTAAAGTTCTTTTGGGGCACTTGGTACATGTCAGATTTTTCATTGTTGTCATCGCTATAATGGTTGTCATTATTATTATCAGCTAGGCCCTATTTCAGTCTCTCTCTAGGACAGTAGGACAGCAGCCGATTGACATCTTCAACTCACTAGAGCTCCTTTCAGGGTGCAAGCCTTCCACCTTCTTTGTGAGGCAGCTGCAGCTCTCCTGGTGTGCCCTGCCCAGTCCACTCTCATTCCTAACTAGATTCTCACTGGATCTTTGCAAGTTTTATCCATCATTGCCAACAACCAACTGAAGCCTTCCATTTCTGGGTCCCACCCACTATTGATGGAGCCATCCCAGACAGTGCTACTGGGTAAAGAATCAGCCTGTCAATGCAGGAGACATAAGAGACTCAGGTTTGATCCCTGGGTCAGCAAGATCCCCTAGAGTAGGAAATGGAAATCAACTCCAGTATTCTTGCCTGGAATCCCATGGACAGAGGAGTCTTGCAGATTGCCATCCATGGGGTCCCAAAGAGTCAGACACGACTGAAGTGACTTAGCACACACGCAGGCACACACCAACTATTGAGATATTAGACCTGAAATTCTGATCCTGGTTCATCCCGTGGACCCCACATCCTAGACCACAGTGGGTAGCCCCACAGCTTCCCCTGCCCCATTCCTTCCACTTGGGCTCTTGCTTTTCTCTTGGTTGCAGGTGAGGGACCAGCATGCCTCCAGTTCTTAACAAGGGAGCTCATAAAAATCTAAGGTCCAGAATGGACACGTGTATATGCATAGCTGAGTCCCTTTGCTGTTCACCTGAAACCATCACAACATTGTTAATCAGCTATACCCCAGTACAAATGAAAAAGTTCAAATAAAAAAAAAAAAATCTAAGTTCTAGGCTGCATGCCCAAACCAATTACATCAGAGTTTCTTAGGATAAAACATAGACATCCTACTCTAGGGTGTAAGTACTCAGAATGGCATTGCCCCATCCCCAAGCACTTGAAATTCCCAAAAACGTCCATGGGGCTCAATCCATTGTGTAGAGATTATACAGAAAGGCTGCAGTCACTGGATAATACTGGACCAGAAAGAGATACCGTGAGAAAAGCTTGGGTTTTGATGACAAACTTGGGATCAAATCTTGCCACCTACTCAATTGTATAGTCTTGGCCATGACCTTTAACCTCTCTGCACCTCTGGATTCTTGTGTTTAAAATGGAGATAACAATACTTAGCTTAGAACTGGTATGCCTAAGTAAAGGATATTAAAATCTAGCAGAATTTCTGGACACCAACAGGAGCGATCAAAAGCCTTTCTCCTAGAATGGAGCTGCAGGACTTGTTTGTATATTTTTGAGATTAATTGTTTGTCCGTTGCTTCATTGGCTATTATTTTCTCCCATTCTGAAGGCTGTCTTTTCACCTTGCTTATAGTTTCCTTTGTTGTGCAAAAGCTTTTAATTTTAATTAGGTCCCATTTGTTTATTCGTGTTTTTATTTCCAATATTCTGGGAGGTGGGTCATGGAGTATCCCGCTTTGGGTTATGGTCATGTGTCTAGTCAATCGCCAGCCCAGGATTGATGCTCGGGGCTGGTGCAGCGAGATTTCCCGGGGGGGAGGGAGGAGGGAGAGGGGTTCCGGAGGGGAAGCATATGTAAACCCATGGTGATATCAAGACAATGTATGGCAAAAACAATAAAAAAAAAAAAAGCCTTTCTCCTTCCCTTCCTGGAATTTGCAGTTTAAATCCAGTTGCAGACACCAAAGCGTATCTTCTATTAATGGCTCTGTGGCCCTGGAAAGAGGTTAATCATTTAGCTTGGATTCTTTAACACATGTTCACTAGATTAGTTAATTCCAGAAATTGACTCCTGGGTGATTAAAATAGGGTGGGGGAACTTTGGAACTGTTTTGGCTATGGCTTCCAGCCACTTGGTAGTGATTTGACTAGGTCAACACAGGCTGCAGCACAGAGATCTGGCCCCATGACAGGCTACACAAGCTGCAGACATTCTGAGTCTCAAACTCCTTGCCAAAACCCTTTTTTTCCTGCCAAAGCAGAAAAACAAGAAGCTCTGGTTCTCAGCTGCTTGGTCTTCCCAAGGAGCCTCAGAATCCCTGCTCCTGACCACACAGTGTTTTTTTCTGTTGTCCCTATGAATTGGGAGGCAAAGTCCCCTGTCAAATCTGAAGCCAAAAATCTACTAGGAAGTGAAAAAGTCAGACTCTTCAAATGGTCTCAGGGATGACGGTGCATTTTGCCATCCCCATGAGCACCCTATGGAATGCTGCTGCCAAAAATAAACCACACTCAAACCAAATTTCCTTTCCTTTGCACTTTCCACCTGTTCATTATTTTCATAGACAGTTTGCAAATAATCTTAGTACAGTCCCTCTGTGAGATAATAAGGGCTTCTCAGGTGGCTCCAATGGTAAAGAATCTGCCTGCAAAAGCAAGAGACATAAGAGACACGAGTTCAATCCCTGAGTTGGAAAGAGCCCCTGGAAGAGGGCATGGCAATAAAGACAGAGGCATCTTTATCTTCTCCTCATTTCTTTCTCCCCCATCTCCTTTCCCTAGTGCCCAGTTGAATATCAGACACATTCAAATGTTCATTTACTCAGTAAATATTGCTGGAGCACCTGTTGTGTGCCAGACACAGCCATTTACCCTGTGCAGGCTTAGAAACTGACATACACAGAAGATGATCCAGCAAGTAATCATTGACGAGAACTAAACTTATTCGGAATCCAGTTACATGAATGAAGTGGTTGACAGATAGCATGTTAGCAAAATGCTGATGGGCCATGACCTTCTCAGATATCCTGAGCAAAATGTTTGATCCCCTAGGAAAGCTCACATTAGTGCTTTCCATTTTCATTATGAAAGGAATCAGAGCGCTTACTTAGTCCATTGGATTCCAACTCTGGATCTCCTGGTGATCCCCAAGTACCCCCAGGGTTGAAAATCACTCATTTTCTAGTCGAACCTCTCATCGATAAACGTCCCTGATGGGGCTCCCCGTGGCCCTCTTTATAAAGAACCCAGCTGCCTCACCATGGTGCACCAGTGTCCTACACGATCTTGCCCCTGCCTGGTTTCATCTCCAACTGCCCTGTCCCTCTGCTCACTGAGTCCACCACAATGGCCTCTCTTCCTGCTTGAGCCCATCAGTCCGGACCTTTGCCCTTGCTGATCCTTCTGATCATTCAGGACTTACTTCACTAGTTTATCTCCTCAGAGATGCTTTCTCTGACCATGTGCTATAAAGTATGATTGACTCCACACACACAAGCACATACAACATACAGACACACAGAAACACACACACAGTCATTCTCATACACCCTCTTCTTTTACTCTTTACACCCTCTCTTGTAACACCCATCTCCAGGTGCAACTATCTTCGTATCTATTTATTCACTTCTTTCTTGACTGTCTCCACCATGAGAGGGAATTCCCTAGTGGCTCAGATGGCAAAGCATCTGCCTACAATGAGGGAGACCCAGGTTCAGTCCCTGGGTTGGGAAGATCCCCTGGAGGAGGAAATGGCAACCCACTCCAGTACTCTTGCCTGGAAAATCCCATGGACAGAGGAGCCTGGTAAGCTACAGTCCATGGAGCCACAAAGAGTTGGACATGACTGAGTGACTTCACTTTCCACCGTGAGAACGGAAACTGCATGAAAGCAGGGATCTTGTGTGTCTTTTTCAGCATTGCATCCATGTATCAACCACAAAGAAGATGCTCAAGAAGTACTAGTTAAATGAATGGATCAATCAACAGCTCATTCCTTGAGCTGGAAAAGGGGGTTCCCTGGGCCCCTCCTTGCACACTTTCTTGCACATTCTAGACAGAAGCTTCTCTCTCCCACCCAAGGTTATCTCACTCCCTTGTGGAGCAGTGGAGATTGTTAGAAAAGTCTTCCCAACACCAAGCTGACATGTGCCTCCCTCTCACCTCCAGCCACTGACTCGAACTTAACTCCCTATAGCTGGTCCTCCCACCACATGACAGTCCCTCAAATATTTGAAGACTGTTAACTGTCCTCCCAGCCTTCTATGTCCAGGTGAATGGCTTTGGGGAGATGTCGTCAAAAAATATGGCCGTGTTTTCCCTCGATGACTGTGCCTATAAAACACTTCCGTCTCCTGCATTGGTCAATGGCCTGAGTTTTTATTTTTCAGAACAGCTGCCAACACATGCCACGGTGAGGCCAACACTTGCATTTTCCCCACCTCAGAACTGTCACTGGTAAGGATCAGGGGTCCTCTTCAGAGGTTCGCTGAGAAATATACCTCTGACTGTGTCAATTTCCGTGAGAGGTTTGGGGACTCCAAACAGAAAAACAAAGAGAAGGGTGTGGAGGAGAGAAGCCCCTGCAGGAAGCCCCTGCATTATGGATGTAGTGAAAAGAGAGTAGGATACGTCTTCCTTCAACTTCTGTCTTGATCTTCTCCACCGGCCTTCCCATCTTCCTTCCCAAAACAGCACACACACACCCCACCACTACCGATCATCTCTCAGAACTTTCCATTCAGCTCCAAAGCTTCATCTTCTTTACAGCATATGACTCTGTTCACCTATTTGCTCTCTTGTTTATTATCTGTTCCTTTAACTAGAACAGAAGCTCTATGAGCATAGGGACCTCACCTGTCTGGTGGAGCAAGGTATCACTGGGCCTGGAATGGTGCCTGGTGCAACATCAGTGCTTCATAAGCAAAGAGAGAATGAATGGAAGAATGCATGAGGGGTGGTGAGATCTTAGACACATCACCTACGTCCTCTGAGCCTCAGTGTCCTCTTCTGCAGAATGGGGAGAAGGGACACTGATTCCCTCCTGATCAAGCTCTTGTCAGGATCAACTCAGACGATGTCTGGAAGTCCATCACCAGTTAATAACTTCATCAAACACTCATGTTTGTTGTGCCATATCGCTCACAGAGGGCTGGTTCTCTAGTACAGAAAGTCAGTGGTTGATCTTTGAATGTGATTTGAAGAGGCCGACTGCCCTGAACAATTTGCCTTTCTAGTTTGACTGTCTGAAAACCCCACCATTAGACATTCTTTTCGGTAAGGGCAGCATGTTTCCACTGAAACAGAAATTCTTCCCTCAGTTTGAAGATGGGAGGGTAAAGATAACACAGGAAGACATAGCTTTCTTTCTCTTCATCTCTGCTTCTACCTTTCAGCCCCCAAGTCTTGCTAATTTCTGCAGCACTTCAGAGCCAGGAGCCTGCATTACTTTCACTGCCAGCTGTTCTTTAAATGGAGGGATCGCTCTTACTATCATCCACCTATCTTTCCAGCCTGGCTTACTTGGGAGGCTTTTTTCCATCTGGCTCTCAGTCCCCTCGCAACATACATTCCATGCGAGAGGAACCTCACCACGCAAGTGTTTCCTGCTGCAGTCCTGCCAAAAGAAAAACGGACTCCAAAGATGGGACTGCAGGCAGAGCTCTGGCCCAGATGGGTCAGGCGGGATTATCACCGTCTGGAAGCAGAGGCGGGGTATCCCCTGTGCTTTCAGTGGTGGCAGGAAGAGGAAAATGTGGAAGAAGCATTAAACCAACTCCGCACAGGGACGCCCACACTCCTGTCCACCCAGCTGCCTGCCCTTCCCACCACCATCCTGACTTCCCCTGCCTTCCGACCTCCTTGTGAAAGCATCCAAGGCCGGTCACTTATTTAACAAGCAGGGGTTCAGCTCCTGCTCTGAGCTGGAGTGCCCCGGATGGTATTGTCCAAGACCTCAGAGTCAAATAAGAGAAACAGAAGAAAATGGCAGGCAGAATGCAGGGTAATGCAGCTATTCCTGGGGCAGAGATGCTCAGAGGAAGGAAACTGAGGAGGTGAGGCAGGAAGGTCTCAGAAGGTCCGAGGATGCTTGTGACAAGAGGGGTGAACTGAGTCTTAAAGAACAAGTGTGTGTTACATGTGCTGTGCTAAGTTGCTTTAGTCATGTCCGAGTCTGCAATCCCATGAACTGCAGCCCACCAGGCTCCTCTGTCCATGGGATCCTCCAGGCAAGAATACTGGAATGGGTTGCCATGCCCTCCTCCAGGGGATCTTCCTGACCCAGGGATCGAACCCATGTCTCCTGAGTCTTCTGCTTTGGGAAGCGGGTTCTTTACCATTAGCATCACCTGGGAAGCTCCAAATGTGCATCAACCCAAGACAAATGGGAAGAAGGGCGCTGCAGCCCCACAGAATAGAATGTGTGAAATGAGAGCAGGACATCTTCAGGGAAGCAAATGAGGCTGGTTTGGCTGACAGAAGGGTGAGTGTGAGGTGACAGCCAAGAGGGGCTGGGAAAAGCTACTAGGGTCAAATGAGGAAAGCCTAGAAGGGCGTCCTGAGGGGTTCGGGCTTATGTCATAAAGCAAGGTGGTGTATCCCCTGGATCCTATACAGGAAGTCACTGAAGGAATTTAAAATTGACCAGTGCTGCATTTAGACACACTATCCAGCCGTAGTGTGGAGGATGGATTCTGAGGAAGGAGGTTTGATGGAAGAGTGGAAAAAAGGAAGAAGCTGTAATAAAAACCCACCTGAATGATGGCGACAGTTGGAATAAGGCAGTGGCCACTGAGGGAAGGGGAGGAGCTGAGCTAAGAGCATCTTCGGAGTCCGATGGACTGGGATCCTTATCCCGGCAGTGCTTTGCCTACTGGTGTGGCCCTAGGCAAGGCAATCAGCTTTCAACCCAGTTATTTTATCTGGAAAAAGAAGACGATAATACCCATCCTGCCGGATTCTAAAGATCTGAACTGCAAGTGCCAAGTGTCCAGAACAGTCGGGCACACAGGAGGTCCTTGACACATGATAGCTTTTATGTTTATCCCAGCTGTCGAGGAATAGAAGACCACAATGCTGCATCGTTAATCATCTACTTTGGCAATGCCAAGTGCAGGCGTTATGGGCTATCCAACATTGTGTAAGTCTTAGAACATCATCTGCCCTCCTTATGAGGTGTGGGCAATTTATGAATAAAGGCACTGACTTAATAAGGGACCTGAACTACCTACCAACAACCCACAGATATTCTGTCTGCCTGGTCTGGCACCAGAAACAATGGAGACCCAAAGAACACAATGAAGCATTGGATGCAGCTCTTGACCTCAGGAAGTTTCCGGTCTGTTTGGGGGGATAAATCAGAAACCCAGGAAACCACTGAAGAACAATATCTCTTTTCAGTTCTTATCGTGGACTTCTTTATAGCTTTTGTCCCTAGTGACCTTGCCCTCCTTCCTGAAACTCACTTCACCCTTAATTTCCAGGGAACCACTCTTAATGCTGATGCGTTTTTTTCCATCCTCTTTTCCTGGTTCTTCTTCCATCTGTTTTTAACAATTGATATTCTCTGGCGTCCTTTAGTCCTCTTTTCTCATTGCACACAGCTTCCTACCCTATTCACAGCTACAAGTCCATGAGCAGCTACCTGGACCTCTGTACTGAGATTAGAATGAAACTACTACCCCACCTTCTAGGTGCTGATACTTGGGTACCCTACATATATGCCAGACACAACATTTCCAAGGCTAACCCATTGTTTTTCCCTCAAACCCACTCCTCATTCAGGCCAAAGCTGGCTTCATGACTTAACTGTCCACTTAGCTGCCCAAGTTTTCTTAACCAAGTGGCAGACAGCACAAACTTATATTTAATTTGGTTAAAACACAAGTACTAGGACTAGGCTCTCTGGGTTTAGTTCCCAGCTCTCCTTTCCTGATTTGCTCTGTGATCTGTAAGTTAGTAAACATCTCTGTCTCAATTTTGTCACCTATAAAAAGAACATTTTAGTATAACCTATCTGGTAGAATTGTTGGGAGGACAAAATGAGTTAACATGTATATAAAGTGCATTAAAAACGGTTTGGTACACAGGGAGTGATATATAAAGATTTACAATTATTATTATTATCATCAACATCATCTTAGATTCCCCCTACTCCTTCAAACCTCTACAAACGATTGGCTCTCCCCTCCAGCAAATGCATCCTGTTTAGATTCATGCTTCTGAAGTCAGGGTGCTGTTGTCTGTGTTCAGGTCTTCTTTATCTACTGCATGTATGTGCTAAGTCAGCTCAGTCATGTCCAACTCTTTGCAACCCTATGGACTGTAGCCCACCAGGCTCCCTGTCCCTGGGATTCTCCAGGCAAGAATACTGGAATGGGTTGCATCTCCTACTCCAGGGACCTTCTCAACCCAAGGATTGAACTCACACCTCTTAAGTCTGCATTGGCAGCTGGGCTCTTTACCACTAGCGCCCCCTGGGAAGCCCCACTTTCCCTACTGTAGGAGTTCTCAAAGCAGCTGCAACTCATCCCACACGTACCCAGTGATGGGCCTCAGGGCTTGAGTCCCAAGTGTCATCTGGGTGATGCTCACAAAGCTATTGTCAAGACCTTCTAACTCTCAGGTTCTCTGGTTCTAGAGCCTGATATCCGATCCAGGTAAGCATGGGTCAGTGTTGGATCAGAAAAGCCTCCTCCACTTTCCCCCAATACCCCTACTTAAATCCACTCCCCTACAAGCATTCTTCCTACTTTGCTTTTCTCCCTTCAACCCTTTCTTTTCCCCTGGTCCTTTTCATTCTAAAGACCAGTGGGAAAAAGAAAGCAATCAGATCTTTTGACTCCCTCTTGCTCTCCCTAAGGCGCCTCTCCTTCTGAGTTGATAAGGGTGAGAACATTCGAGCCACAGATAAGACTTCAGCTCCCCAGCTCCCTCCACTCCCTTGGCTCAGCTTTGAAGTTCCCCAAACCCTGCCTCTGTAACCTGATTGTGTTATCTTGGAAGCCAAGGTAAGAGAGCCAGAATGACTTTATGGCTTCCCGTAAGCAGTCTTCCCTGGAGCCATGATTTCTTATAATGGGAGGGAAAGGAACTGGGGGCCGAGGACTTGGGGGGAAGACTGGCAGCTTCCTAGCAATTAGAGTACTGTCTGGCCTGGAGTAGAACTTCCCTGGTGGCTCAGTCAGTAAAGAATCTGCCTGCGATATTGGAGACCACCTGCAATGTAGGAGACCCAGGTTCTGTCCCTGGGTCTGGAAGATCCTCTGTTGAAGGAGATGGCTACCTACTTCAGTATTCTTGCCTTGGAAGTCCCACGGTCAGAGGAAATTGTCAGGCTGCAGCCCACGGGGTCACAAGGGTCGGTCACGACTTAGTGACTAAACCACCTCCACCACCATCTGGCATGGAGTAGGGGCATATGAGGGTTTAGAGAGTGGAAGAGAGGCAGGTAGCAGATCCTCAATTGAGTGCAGAGCAGTGGTTTTCAACCAAGATGACTGCACTCGCCTGGGGAAATTTGGCAAAGTCTGAGACACATCTCATCATTCCAGCTTGGGGGATGCATGTCACTCGCCTCTGCAGCGTAGAAGCCAGGGAATTCTTCTAAACATTCCACAAAGTATGGGACAGCATCCCTCGTCAACTACTTCTCAGGCTCAGAATAAAATAGTGCTGAGTTTCAGAAATCCTGCTTTAGAGAATGAAGGAAAAAGAAAAGGAAAGAGAGAAAGGAAACACATAGATCTCACTTTTACTGTACCCTCTTTAAAATTAGAGTGGGATTTGGGACCTCTTAAGAATGCAGATACATGAAGATTAAAACATAGCAGAACAAAAATGCCAGGGTAATTTGCCTTTACATTAAGAGAAAGATCACCTGTGCTTACAGGCCATTGGTCAAAATTAGGCACCTGGCCACACCCAGCTGCCCAAAGCCTAGGACAGGTAACCCAGCTGTGTGCTCCAAAGAAGGAGAAAACGCATTGCCCTGAGGCTGTGGCAGGTCCTGTCACAAGGGCTTGGTGCTCTCTATGGGGTCCTTGACTTTCAGAGTGGCTCAGTGAGAGTCTACCAAACACTCCTCGTGGCTCGTGGCTCGAGAAGAAGTCTGGCTGGCCCAGTCAGGATTCTGGCCGGTAGATAGAGGTCAAGGTCAGATTCCACAAGACTGGAGCTGGGAGCCAGAGGAGGAAGCAAGCCAAAGGCTACTGGGTGGGGTAAAGCTGAATTTAAGTCCCCCAAAGACCAGAGTGCAGAGGGAGGAATTAAAGTTGAGTCACAAAGCCAGGAAACCAAAAAACAGGAAAAAGAAGAGGAAGAAGAATGGCGAGGGCAAAGGGATATGGAGAAGAAAAAGGGTAGAAATTGGGAGAAGAAATGAGAGCCATTCAGAAGGGAAAAGAGGGGAAGGATGCAATGAACCCCAGCTCTAATGGTGGTTCCTGGGCCATATTTAGAGGCCAGTGGCTGTATAGTGTGGACACAGGTTGGATTGGCTCAAAAATCTAGGACCAAGAACTTTCTAGAAGAGTGAGGAGAGCAGAACTAGTTGACTATCATGGGCTGAATTGTATCTTCCTCCAAATTCAAATACTGAGGTCCAGACCCCCAGTCCCTCAGACTGTGACATTATTTGGATAAAGGGCCATACTATATGCATTAGTTAATCTAAAATGAGGTCATAGTGGAGTTGTTGGACCACTAGCGCAATCTGACTGGTCTCCTTGTAGAAACGGGAAACTGAAACTCAGATACACATGCAGGAGGAACATCATGTCAAGATGAAGGCAGAGATCAGGGTGAGACTTCTATAAGGCAAGGAATGCTAATGATAGCCAGCAAATCACAAATCACTAAAAGCTAGGTTGCAAGGCATGGAACAGTCTCCTTCACAATCCTCAGGAGGAGCCAAACCTGGCAACACCTTGATCTTGTACTTTTAGCCTCCAGACCTGTAAGAACATAAATTTTTTTGTTATTTCAGCCACCCAGCTTACAGAACATTGTTCCACCAGTCCTGGCAAACAAATGCCTATGATGTTGCAGAGGGAGTGTCCAGGGAGTGCCGTGTATGCGTTAAGTCACTTCAGTCGTGTTCCACTCTTGCGACTGCATGGACTGTAGCCGCCAGGCTCCTCTGTCCCTGGGGTTCTCCAGGCAAGAATACTGGAGTGGGTTGTCATTCCCTTCTCCTGGGGAGCTTCCTGACCCAGGGATAAAACCCACGTTTCTTAAGTCCCCACATTGGCACGCAGGTTCTTTACCACTAGCACCACCTGGGAACCCCCAGGGGAGTGCAGAGGAGGTAAGCTCAGCTCAAGGTGGACATCTCTAGCCATTCTGGGACAGTAAGGGACGAAAGAATGCTAGGGCAGAACCAAAGCAGGGCCACCTATTGCCACTGACTATGTTTGTTATACTCTGTTTTCTATCAATTCAGTTTCAGAAGAGACTGTGCTTCCTGGATGTACCCGGCTCCAAGGAGCCAAGGAAAGAACACAGCTGGTGCTGTGACATCATCTTCCCAGGTGCATCCCCACTGAAGGAAAACTGGCGTCTTCATAAAAGTTGTCATCTGAGCCTCTGAGTCAGCAGTGGTTAGCAGGAGGACAAGTACCAAATACAAAGAGGGGCTGAGTGAGTGGAAGGGAGATCAGAGGAGAGGGAACTGGCTGTGCCCAAGGCTGGAGGAAATGAGGACTGACCTGAGCCTTGAAGGCTGAGTTCATCAGGAAGGCAGAGAATAGAGACAGAAAATTCCAGTGCTGTGGACCTCTCTGTAGTACTCTTGCCACACACATGGTACCACTTCCTCCTCCATCTCTGTTGTAACTGTAGCAAGAGGATGCTGAACAAGCCAGCTTCATGGGGTGCAAGCAGAAAGTAACATCATCATTCTCTCACTGTCCATTTAAAGTGTAGTCAGGGATTTTCCTGGTGGTCCAGTGGCTAAGACTCCACACTCCCAATGCAACAGGTGGCCCAGGTTCAATCCTTGGTCAGGGACCTAGATCCCACAGGCCACAACTAAAACCCGGCCCAAGCAGATAAATATATAAACAAATAAACTTAGAAGGTATTCAGTTGGGGAAGGCAATCATGTTCTAGGAGGAAAACTTATACAACCCAGTGAGTTTTCTTGTCACTCTTAGTTCATAAAAGTTGATGTCCCTTTACACCACCAGAGTCTGTATTCAGATATTGGAATGTCTTGTCATACAATGATTTTTACTCCAGGTTTAATTCCAAGTTAAATCATGTCTCCCTCCCGAGGTAAGGTTTGTGCTAGACGAGAAGCTTAGACCTGGGGTTCCCATTTTCTTCCTTCAATCTGCTAAGAGGTTTCTTTCCCTCCAACCCCCACCACCCACCCAGAGTCAGAGGAAGGGGAGGAAGGGAGGTAAGGAGTGTATGAAAATTCTTGCTTGTCTGGTGTTGCTGTAAGCTGGCTTCACGCTGTCTGAGCCTAGCAGTTATTTAACGCTGACTTGTTTTCTTAAGGGATGCTTTTGTGAGTCCTTTGGTCCCAATTGCTGAGGAGCCCTGGTCCATCACTCCCTTGATGCTGGACATGGAGTGCTTTAGTTCCAGCTAAGGGGTTATTCCTTCCACATGTCCCAGGAATATGTGTCAACGGAGGTCCTAGGAAGCCTTTGGGAACAGACTCAGCTATGATCTCACGGCAGCTCTCTTGCACATGTACCTCAGTCTGGTCCATGAAAACAGTCATGCATCCTTATTGCTGACAACTCCCAGAGGACAGGCTGCCTATTTAACCACCTTTCCTTTGCAACGCCATCAGCAGCTAGCCAGCCCATCTCTAACCCCTCAAAAGTCCCAGATGGCAGTCAGACTTAGGTCCAATGCAACCTCTAACTTCTAACCACTCCTCCTGCCTAAGCCCCCCTCCAAAGACATAAGGTGAGGCAAAGCACCTTGCCCCATTGTTTCAGAGCATTACAGAGCTCAACAAGCAAGCTGTTCCTGCTTCCTTCCCATTAAATCATCTCTTCTCACAACACTCTCATACCCTGATGTGGGTCAGGGGCTTAAGAGATAGCTAATTGACTCTTCACTGTACATTTTTTACAAATTTTTTGGATGGTCCATACATCATGATGTATCGGAATCTATTACCTTAGAGTCTCAATCAAAACATCCTTGTTAATGTCTTCCTATAACTCTTACTCTTCTGTAAATTCCCCACAAGCAAAGTTCCCATCTTTTCCTCTTTGTAGCCCAGCCCCAGACACACAATTCAAGAGTCATTAGTTGAATGAATGAACTGAGGGATATTGGAGCATTCTACAAAGCATGTTCCTCAAACATTAAGACAGCAACCTGGCTGGAGGAGAGAGTTTATTTAGCAAGGATCAGGAGCTACGTTGAAAAGATTCAAAAATATTTGGAGCCTAGAAAACTAAAGATTGGAAACTGAGGAGCAGAGCTGGAAAAGCATGGACTTCAGGAACAAATGAATGCAACTGGACACAGCTCTGTTGCTGAGGTGAACTGTAGACCAAAGGCAAGTTACCTAACTTCTGTGACTCTCAGTATTCTCATTGCAAAATAAATACTACTGTTCCTATCTGGTAAGGTTGATATGAAGTTTCATGGAAACAGTGGGTACAAAGCACCTGCTGCGGGGCTTATCACAGTAAATGATTGACATATGGTCATAATAACAATTTAAAAACAATCTCTGAGTGCTTGCTAAGGGTCAGAGACTGTGTCAAATGCTTTTCAGGCAGTATGTATTTAATCCTTATACAGAGCCCACAAGACAGGGCACATGTTAGCCTGATGCTAGCACAAGGAACTGACGTTCAGCACCTTGCTCAAAGTCACCAAGCTAGTGAGACGCAGACTTGGGATTCAGAGGCACATCTCTCCTTCTGCAGAGCCGGCTGTCTGTCAGCCTGACATCCTCATGCATCTTTAACGAAGAATCACTGCATGTCTCCCATTTAGAGACTCAAGGAAACACATGAGAAACGGAGCCAGATCTCAACGGAGCAGATATGCTTCAGCCCCCATGCTAAAAGCAATTATGAATTCTCTTTTCTTAATTAAGAACAGATCAGTGATGTTAGGACCAAAGTACATGTTGAAACTCTCTAAAGACATGGGACAATATCAGTGTGATTGAACCACACCCTGTGGAGAGTGGCCCCTGGAGAGGGTCAGATGAGCAAAATGGGTTAAAATACTTGGAAATCTGTGAAGTGCTTTTAAAGAGGGAGGCAGAAGCTTTTCAGAAGATTTTGGAGAGCAAGATGACTCTCCTGCAGGCTTGAGTCCAACTCTCCCATCAAGGTGTTTCTCCACTGAAAGTAGAAGAAGTTAACACTAAGGAGAAAATGAAAGGCCAGGAGAGAGGAGAATATTGTGAGATTCCCTTTCAATGCCTGCTATGCCCCAGTCACTGTTCTAGCTGTAGAGGATACAGCTATTATTAAAAAAAAAAAAAAAAGCCATCTCTGCCTCAGGGGATTTATAATATAGTGGCTGCAGATAGGTAGATAGGTAATAAATTCACATGTCAGGTTCTGTTAACCTCTGCGGGGAAAAAAAAAAAGCCATGAAAAGACACAGAGGAAACTTAAATGCATATTACTAAGTGAAAGAAGCCAGTCTGAAAAGATTACATACCATATGATTCCAACTATGTGCCATTCTGGACAAAGCAAAACTAGGCAGAGTAAAGAGATTACTAGTTACCAGGGGGTGGGGGTAAAGACAGGAATGAATAGATGGAGCACAGAGGATTCTTAGGACATTGAAACTACCCTGTATGATACTGTGATGGTAGATACCTGTCATTATTTAATTCTCTACATTCATAGAATGTACAGTGAACTCTAATGTAAACTTGGACTTTGGGTTATAATGATATATCAATGTAGGCTATTTAAATGTAATAAATGTACCACTCTGGTGAGGAATGTTGATAATGGGAGAGGCTGTGTGTGATGGGAAATCTCTGTGCCTTCTTCTTAATTTTACCATGAATCTAAAACTGCTATAAGATAGATAGGTGAATCGATAGATAGGTGATAGATGGATGAATGGATGGATAGATAATAGATAGGTGGGTGGGCAGATAGGTGGGTAGATAGATAGTGCTGGAAAAGAGACGGAGCATGACAGGTCTTTCTTTTCAGGTGAGTGTTCATGGGAGGCCTGCCTGACAGAGTGACGTTTGAACAGAGATGCATGAGACAGGGCGCTCAGGGCTGGTGCACTGGGATGACCCTGAGGGATGGGATGGGGAGGGAGGTGGGAGGGAGGATCAGGATGGGACACAAGTACACCCATGGCTGGCTCATGTCAATGTATGGCAAAAACCACTACAGTGTTGTAAAGTAATTAGCCTCCAATTAAAATAAATTAATTAATTAAAACAAAAAAGAAGTAAGCCACTCACATGGAAATTCAAGGGAAAAGTACTCCAAGCAGAAGGAACTGTAAATGCAAGGCCCTAAGGAAAAGCAAGGAGATTGTGTGCAGAGTGAGAGCAGGAAAGAACCATGAGTGATGAGATCAGAGGTGCAGCGGCAAGGGGTGTCCATCAACCCTGTAAACCACTAAAAAAAATTTGGATCTTTCTCTGAGTGAGGCAAGACATTCTTGGAGGATTTTGAGCTAAGGTGTATGATAATTGAACATTTGTTTTTAGAATGTCATCCAGAGAATAGGCCACAAAGGGAGACAAATGGAAGCAGGGAGAGGAATAAAGAGGTCACTGTACTAGATGAGGCAAGAGAGGAAGGTGGCTTAGACAGGATGGTAATACTGAGGTGTGATAAATGGTCAGATCCTTCATGTATTTTAAAGACAGAACCACTGAAATTTATTAATGGATCCAATGTAAAGAGATGAGAAGTCAAGGATGACTCTAGATCTCCAAAGTGATCACTTGGAAGAAGGAGATAGCCATTTACTAAGAAAGGAAGACTGGGGCAGGTATAGTCTTGGGAAGGATGGGGAGTTCAGTGTTGGACATACTGTGTTTGAGATGCCTATTAGGTCAGTAGTTGGATGCATAAAAGTCAGCAATCCAGAGGAGAGATTCAGGTTTGAGATAACAATTCCGGGGTCATAAACATACAGATGACATTTTTAAATGTGCAACAAAGAGAAGAGAACAAAGGACAGAGCCCTGCTGAGACCCTCTAACACTTAAAGATTTGGTAGGCAAGGCAGACATACGAAGCAAGACTGAGCGCAGCCTCGAAGGTGGAGGACCAAAGGAGAGCGAGGTTCCAAGTGAAGAAAGGATTCCACAAAGAGAGAAAAATCAACTGTCACTGATGGCCAAGTGAGGTCACTTTAAAGATGGGAGATAAGGCTGAAGCTGAGGATGCTGAATCAATAACTGGATTGAACAATGCGGAGGCCACTGGTGATGTGGACAGAAGCTGGATTTAGTGGAATCATGTAACCAAGTTCTGCTTGGAATAAGTTCAGAGGGACTAGGAAGAGAGGAAATAGTGACAATAAGTCTAGACAACTCTTTTGAGAATTTTTCCATAAAGGTTTATAGAGAAATGTGGTGGTTGCTGGTGGGCGTCCAAAGTCAAGGACATACTTCAATGTCTTTTCATTCCATTTTCCAAAGACAATAATTGTAGGAAAGAAACATTAATTTCTAAGGGCTAAAATGCGCTACTGATTGATCCATGCTGACTTTTTAATTATCTAGGGGTCCAGACTAATGAGACAGTTCCCTGGATGAGACACTCTGGACTGCCCATATTTACAAAGACCAAAGAAGTCATGGTGAATGTGTCCCATGCTGAGGAGGGCACAGCACCAATTATCTACAATATTCCTGAAGAGGAAACCAGGAACCCAGTTTTTGCTTTGATTTTTGAATGGAGCGAGTATATAAGACTAGGAAACTATCAAGATC
The DNA here is from genome assembly GCA_007570785.1 of Antilocapra americana. Classification (NCBI taxonomy): domain Eukaryota; kingdom Metazoa; phylum Chordata; class Mammalia; order Artiodactyla; family Antilocapridae; genus Antilocapra; species Antilocapra americana. Next base: position 10,946,897 of record ML661883.1, on the reverse strand, counting down.
AAAATTCTGAAAATTTTATCAAATCATTGTTTAAAAAATATATATATTCTCCTCACCAATCTCCAGGCCTAAACCAAAGTGTGGACTCACTGAATCTAAAAACATCATTTAACATACACACCATTATGTATAAAATAGATAACTACTGAGCACTTCCTGTATAGAAGTCTACTCGGTGATCCGTGGTGACATAAATGGGAAGGGAATCCACAAAAGAGGGGATTACATGCATGAGTAGAGCTGATTCACTCTGCTGTACAGCAGAAACTAACACAACACTGTAAAGCGACGATACTCCAATAAAAATTAAAATAAACAGATAAATAAATGTCTTTTACATTTACATCTGTTAACACATTAAAGCCACACAACAGCCTGGTGGTGTAGATTAACTGTTGCCCTGCATCTACTGCTGTGTAACAAACAAGCCCCAACATAGGGATAAGATCATAGCTATTTCATTACACAGACAGAATCCGTGGGTCAGGACACACAGTTCGTAGTGTGGGATATGGCTTGTCCCTGCTCTTTATTGTCTGTAGCCTCAGGTGGGCAGATGCGTAGGGGCAACTCAAGGAGCTGGGGGCTGCACTCATTGGAGGTTTATTCATTTGCAGGTCTGGCTACTGGACTGGGAGGACTCAAAGGCTGTGGACCAGAAGCCTCTTCAAACAGGCATTCTCATCGTTCTTGGTTTTCTTGTATGCATCTCAGAGCTCCACAAACAAAAATTCCATCAAATGAGACAGAAACTGCTTGACCTTTTAAATCCCATCTCAGAAATTATAGCCTCACTTCTTTTTTTTCAATTTATTTACTTTTTAACTGAAGGATAATTGCTTTCCAGAATTATGCTGTTTTCTGTCAAACATCAACATGAATCAGCCATCACATGGCTGGTCAAAGCTGTCATCCAATTCATCCGAATTCAATTCCCCCAATTCAGTTGAACTCTGCCCAAATTCAAAGGGAGGAGACACAGACCTCTCAAAGAACTTGCAGCCATGTTTTGAAATTACCACACTCTATTTTTGCAGAGGGAGGAGAATTAACACCAGGTGCTTAAGTAACTTCCCAAGGTCATGGAGCTGAGTTAAGTCTATCCGAACTACTCACCATACTCTTTTCTGATCTTCTTGTATAAAACAGCAATCCCAGCCCCCTCCCCAAGATTTACCCTGGTTGCATCATTTTTTTTTTCTCTATAGCACTAATCACCCCAGACATGACCTATGATCACAGGGACTTTGTCTCATTTATTCTTACATTCCTGTCTACCAAGACAGTGTCTGGCATGTCTTTGAAAAATGATGCTTTAAAAAAAATGGACAAAAAAATCTTTTTATTTTACCAATACCAAATATTTAAAGAAACTCTAAAATTCCCAAGAGGTCAATCTTTCAAAATTAAGTTTTGCTCAACCACAAGCTTTAAAGATAGATATTTTAAGCCCTTCAAACACTCTCAACTTTATAGACTCCTGGACTCATAACATTGAAAGGCTGCATGTTTCTGGGACATGCTTTTTACTAGTGATGAAAAATAGAAGCCACCAAAACAGAGACCAATTTAGCTAGCTTTTGTAAGAGCCTGTGGTTCTATTCTTCCTGCTAGATCATTTGCTGAGACCCTCTGATCTCTCATCCCTTCCCTGCATCCAGCATCAGTCCCTCATCTGTCCAACTCAGACCCAGTCATCCCCAAATCCTTATAGTTCCCCAGAGATATCATGTTTCACCTTTACCAGAATGTATTTCCCTCCACTCTTCCTTGCTTTCCTGGCTCAAATGAAGCATAGTCTTCCACAGAGGGCTGAATGGTGCCCCTCAAAAATGTTAGTTCCTAATCCCTGGAATCTGTGACTGTTACCTTGTCTGATTAAAAAAAAAAAAATGCAGATGGGGATTAAAGGGAAGATTTGGAGATGAAAGAATTGCCCTGAATTATTCCTGTGGGCTCTCCAATGCCATGGCGAGTATGCATATAAGAGAGAGATAGAAGGAGAACAGATACATAGAGAAGAAGTGGCCACATGAGCCTAGAGGTGCAAATCAGAGTGATGTGCTGTAAGTAAAACAAACAAACAAACAAAATAGCACCCACTAGAAGCTAGAAGATGCCAAGAGGGATCCACCCCTGGAACCTCTGAAAGGAGCCTGGCTGACGACACCTTGATTTCAGCTCGGTGCCCTTGATTTCCAACCTCTGGCTTCCCAAACTGTGGACCTCCACCCACAGCTCTGCCAGCCCCCAGCGGTTTGAGTTACCTTAGGCTCAGACTCCAGACATTGAGGAGTGTTCCTGTTCAGATTCCTGACCTGCAAAATATCTGAGCCTAGTGAGAAGGTTGCTTTATCCCTCTAGGTCTGGAGACAATCTGTAACTCAGTTTATAAGTCACAAGCACATGCTACCACTACTACTCAACACCCTGTATCTCCCCCCAATGACATGAGTGCCTAGATTAGCTGAATATTCTACTGTAAGAAATCCAGAGCTTTTCTTCCGATTTTAAAAGTTTAGTAACTAGCCAAAGCTTCTTCTAAAATTCAGTGGAGGGAGAAGAAATTCCATCTGCACCATGAGTCACCGAATTTCAAACTCTTAAACTGTAATTAAGTACTATCTGTCGTTCCCCCAGAGGTTTGTAAGCTCACGAATGTTTATCTGCATGTCCCTCACACTTTGTAGCCTGAAGATGAGGTTAACCAGGGACTTGACCTCCAAGCCCTGGATTAGGTCAGGAGACCTAACCAACAACCCAACCTAGGGCTTCCCTTCTCTTCCCTTAACTGATAAGTGGGGGCACAAATATTGACCTTCGCTGCTTTATGGGCTGCTGTGAGGTTAGTTATAAACAAGTGTGTGTGTAAAGAAGCGATTTGTAATGGATGGTGTGCTAAGTACTTTTAATGGGTGCACGGTGGGTATGTGTCCTAATCCCCAGAATCAGTGACTGTGACCTTGCTTGGAGAAAAGGTTTTGCAGAGATCAACCAGGCCCTAAATCTAATTAGAACTTCTCCTTATGAGGGACACAAAGGGAAACACACATGCACTCAGGAAAAGGCCCTGTGAAGATGAAGGCAGAGATTAAAGGGATGCAGCCACGAGCCAAGGAATGAGAGTCACCACCAGAAACTGGAAGAGACAAGGAATGAAACCTCTCCCTGGAGGTTCCAGAAGGATCACAACCCTGCCGATACCCTGATTTCAAATTTCTGGGTTCCCCAGCTGTGGGAGAATAAATTTCTGTTGTTTTAAGTCACTCAGTTTGTGGCCATCGTTACATCATCTTTTTAGAACACTAATCCAGAGCAGAGCAGAATGGCCATGGCCTCACTGTAGATTCCTCTGAGCGGTGCATCTTGTGGGTGCTTTGTAATCGACTGGTCATCTGTCTGCCCACTCTAGCTTGAGGAGACTTCTCCCTGAAGTCACCCATCTGGTCATTAATCACTAGTGCCTTGTGAAATCACATCCATTCTGGGAGGAATTACTCAAATCATGCACTGTTGTTCAGTATTGTATTTTCTCTCCTAGTGAGAAGCTCCTGGACATGGTGAGTCATATAACATAGCAGACGTCCTAGAAAAGTGGTTCCCAGACCATGCTCATCAGAATTGCCTGGAACAGGTCCTAGAAATGCTGAACCTCAGACCCTATCCTCAACTTTGTGAGTCAACTGCCAGAGGTGAGTAGGATAAGAGAGGAGATTGAGAATCAGTAGTTTGAATAAACTCCTTAAGTACCTGCTATGCCCACTAAAATTTGAAAACCACTAACATGACCTTTAATCAGATAGCCTGGGACTGATTTCTAGCCCTGCTCCTCACTATCCATTAAAGCTTAGGCTCTCAGGGACTTCTCTGGCAGTCCAGTGGTTAAGACTCCATGCTTCCAATACAGGGAGTCCAGGTTCAATCCCTGGTTGAGGAGTTAAGATCCCACCTACCTCATGGCCAAAACAACAAAACATAAAACAGAAGCAATATTGTAACAAGCTCAACACAGAATTTAAAAATAACCTACAACAACAACAAAAAAAATCTTAAAAAAAAAAAAAAGTCCAAGGGTCAGTTTCCTCCTCTGTAAAATGGAGATAGCCAGGATGGCCCATCGAAGGATTGTGCTTGCATAAATCATGCATGCAAATTTCCTAGAGCAGTTGCTTAATAAACTCCAGATATTGTTAACCATGATGGGAGTGGCAATGATGACCCTGCCCCCACTAAGCAAATAGTCTGAGGTCTCCCATATTTAATACCATGTGCGCCTCCTGAGTGGTCCCCCCTGTTCAAATCCACCATTCGCCATCATGAGTCATTCACTGCAAAGTTCCCTGATCCATACACTCTGAACTGTTGCAAACCTTCAACGAAGCAGTTCTCGGTAATCACTGAACGTGGTGCCTGACACATAGTAAGTAACTAGAAATATTTACCACTCTGGCTATTATACTGTGCATCGTCTAAAAATATAAGTAAAGTCACCTCTGTCTTTTGCTTTCCAGACATCCACAGAATAGTTTCAAAGACCATCAGTGATTTGATTTGTGAGTCATAGAAGCCCGGGCTTGGAAGGAACCTCAGAGATCATTTGCTCCAACTCACTTTTAACCACAGTAGATCAACATCACTGTCACTCAGGGTAGAAGCCAGAGGGCTCTGTTTACGTGACTGACGGACCCAAGACAAAACAAAGCACTCTGCAAACTTCACCGTCACAACTTCCTTGAGAAACAGGTGTAGAGCAAGGACTCAGAACCCCAACTTCTAGATTAAGAAACTGAGTCACAGCAGTAAGGTGACCGGCAAAAGTCACACAGTCAGCCAGGAGGCCCAGTGCTTAGAGAACCTCCCCACCTATCATTGACAATCTCAAAACCAGGAAGTTGTTTGGGTCACAAGTAACGTTCTTGTGGGAAATGAACGCGAGGAGATAAACATGAGGTTATGAGAACCAGAGCAATGAGGTAATATTCAGGGTTTTGTTGTTGTTCTTTACTGAACCTTTGTTTGCTTTCATTCCAGAAAAGCCTTGTAATGAAAATAGGTGATGAAGCATCTCGGGAAGCAGTATGGGCTCAGAGAAAATAGGGAAGAGTTATCATTAGACAGAGCTCTGCCTAAATCCCCACACCGCCTGTCACTGGATGGATGGATTTGGCCCCATCTTGCAGGCTCTTAGAGCTTCATCTTCATCTGTAGGATGGCAGTAATGGTAATACCTCCCTTATGGGGTTGTCAGGAGAATCTTGGGTGATGTATCTAGAACTCTTAACACAGATGCTCTAAAAATAGCTACTCTTGTGTGATTGGGGGTGTTAGGACACCTGTGAATGTAAACTCTTTAGAAGGAGGTGGAGAGTGCTTGAAAAAACTGATGAGTATTAGTGTTAGGGAGTTAGTACCTCCAGGAAGTAAATATTTGTGGAGCAGCGGCTGTGTGCCAGGAGCTGTTCTAGAATCCTACAAGTGTGCCTTCATGTTGGTAACCTCCTCCCCAGGTACGGTGCCTAAGATGCATGCAATAAATATTTGTTACTTATTGCATAAGTTGAACGCATGAATTGAATGAACCATTCATTCATATAATCTTCACAGATCTACATATAGTATTTAGTAGAAAATATTATCATTTTCACCTTAAGAGTTTAAAGAACAGAAGCCTGGAGCAAAGAAACCACTTCTCCAATGTCACACAGTAAACAGAGGAATTGACCAGGTAAGGCCCCTTTCAAAAGCTTTTTTTTTTTTTTTTTTTGGTTTTCTGAATGCTGAGTTTTTTTTTTTTTCTTTACTTTATTGTGTTGGTTTTGCCATACAGTAACATGAAACCACCATGGGTCTACACATGCTTCCCCTCCAGAACCCCCCTCCCTCCCCCCTCCAGACTCCTTCCCCCTGGGACATCCCGGTGCACCAGCCCCGAGCACAAACCTGGGCTGGCGATTGATTTCACATATGGTAATTAACATGTTTCAATGTCCTTCTCCCATATCATCCCACCCTTGCCCTCTTCCACAAAATCCACATATCCGTTCTATACATCTGCGTTCCTTTTGTTGTCTCGCATGCAGGGTTCTCATTACCATCTTTCTAAATTCCATATATATGCATTAGTATACTGTATTGTTGTTTTTCCTTCTGGCTTACCTCACTCTGGATAATAGGCTCCAGTTCCGTCCACCTGAGTAGAACTGATTCAAATGAATTTTTTTTGATGCTGAGTAATATTCCATTGTGAATATGTACCACAGCTTTCTTATCCATTCATCAGTTGATGGGCATCTAGGTTGTTTCCATGTCTTGGCTATTGTAAACAATGCAGCGATGAACATTGGGGTACACGTGGCTCTTTCAATTCTGGTATCCTCGGTGTATATGCCCAGCAGTGGGATTGCTGGGTCATATGGCAGGTCTATTTGCAGTTTTTTAAGGGATCTCCACACTGTTCTCCATAGTGGTTGTACTAGTTTGCATTCCCACCAACAGTGTAGGAGGGTTCCCTTTTCTCCACATCCTCTCCAGCATTTATTGCTTGTAGATTTTTGGATTGCAGCCATTCTGACTGGTGTAAAGTGGTACCTCATTGTGGTTTTGATTTGCATTTCTCTGATAATGAGTGATGTTGAGCATCTTTTCATGTGTTTGTTCACCATTTTTATGTCTTCTTTGGAGAAACGTCTATTAAGTTCTTTGGCCCACTTTTTGATTGGGTCGTTCATTTTTGTAGAATGGAGCTGCAGGAGTTGCTTGTATATTTTTGAGATTAATTGTTTGTCCGTTGCTTCATTGGCTATTATTTTCTCCCATTCTGAAGGCTGTCAAAAGCGTTTTTAACTAAAACCTCTGGTGGCTCAGACAGTAAAGAATCTGTGTATAATGTGAGAGACCTGCGTTTGACCTCTGGGTCAGGAAGATCCCCTGGAGAAGGGAATGACTATCCACTCCCATATTCTTGCCTGGACAATTTCGTGGACAGAGGATCCTGACAGGCTATCTAGTCCATAGGATGGCACAGTTGGACACAAGTGATCAACTTTCCCTTTCAGAAGATGAGATGGGTGTAGCTAAGGCAAGAGTACAAGGAAAGAATTCTAGGGAGAGGAAACAGCCCATGTGAAGGCTGTGAGGTAGGCTGGAGACCAGCATGTTGGAGGAGCAAGAAAAGGCCAGTGCAGCCCGAGCACAAGAACTGTGGTCTAAGATGAGTTTGGGGGACTTCTCCCATGGACCAGTGGTTAAAAATCTGCCTTGCAATGTAGGGGACACAGGTTCGATCCCTGGTGGGGGAACTAAGATCCCACAGGCCACAAGGCAACTAAGCCCATGAGCCACAACTACTGAGCCTCGTGCTGCAGTTACTATAGTCCAAGCACCCTAGAGCCCAGGCTCTGCAGTGAGAGAACAGCCCCCGCTCACCACAGCTAGAGAAAGCCACACGCCGCAATGTAGAGCCCATGAGCCACTGCAAAGACCCAGTGTAGCCAGGAATAATAAGATGATTTGGGGGAGCAATGCGGGGGTCAGAGCAAGTGGGAAATTATGAGCTTCAGTCAAGATTTTTGAGTTTCATTCTAGGCACAAAGGGAAACCTTGTCTTTAAAGCAGCGAAGGGACATGATTCAAATCTCATCTTGGCATTAATTAGAGAATGGCCAGGAAGGGAGATAGGAATAGATTCTAACAGGTTGTCATAGCAGAAGCCCAGGCAAGCATGCTGTGGCTGGTCCCAGGTTGAGGGGAGTAGAGATAAAGTGGACAGTCTGGAGGAAGCTTTGGTTAGTGTACCCAGTAGACCATGCTGATGGTTGGTGTGAAACGTTACAGGAAAGTGAAAAATGAAACACAATCCTCTGGCCTAAGCCATTTTGTGAGACTCTAAAGTCTAAATGAAAAGCAGATGGAGAAAAGATTAAAAGCCTCATTGGGGCATGTTAGGTTGAAAGGTCTGTGAGACACCCAAGTGGAGGTGATATGATGAAACCTAAGGGCTAGCTGGAGACCTGCTTTAGAAAGTTCTTCACATAGGGATGATATTTAAAGCTGTGGCAATGCATGAAACCACCTGGGTTTGGAATGGAGGACTGGGGAGTTCAATAAGCATAAGAAGTGGACCAAACTCTGGGGAGCTTTCCTGGTGGCCCAGATGGTATAAAATCTGCCCACAATGCAGGAGACCCAGGTTCAATCACTGGGTTGGGAGGGTACCATGGAGAAGGAAATGGCCACCCTCTCCAGTATTCTTGCCTGGAGAATTTCAAGGACAAAGAAGCCTGGCAGCCTACAGTCAGTGGGGTCACAAAGAGTGGGACACAACTGAGCAACTAACACTTTCACTTTCAAATCCTGGGGAACGCTAACAGGCAGAGGCTAGGGGAGTGAGAGAAGGAAAATAAGAAGCAATTAATCACCAAGGAGGAAAACCAGGAGGGTCTGGGATGCTTTAGAAACCAGGGCCAGTAAGAACAGCCATCATCAAGAAGCCTACAAAAATAAATGCTGGAGAGGATGTGGAGGAAAGGGAACCCTCCTGTACTGTTGGTGGGAATTTCAACTGGTGTAGCCACTATGAAAAAAGAATTTGGAAATTCCTTTTAAAAATTAACATCTGAGTTACCAAATGATCCATCAATCTCACCCCTCGGCATCTTTCTGCAAAAGACAAAAACTGTAATTCAAAAAGATACGTGCACCCGAATGTTCATAGCAGCAGCACTATTCACAATTGCCGAGACATGGAAGCAACCTAAATGTCCATCAGCAGATGAAAGAGCAAAGAAGATGTGGCATGTATATACAACGGAAGATTAGTCATAAAAAAGGGAAATATTGGCATTTGCCACAACAAAGATGGACCTAGAAAATATAGTACTAAGTGAAGTAAGTCAGAGAAAAACAAATGTTAGATGATATGACTTATAAGAAACTGGCACTGCCTCAAAGGACATTGAAGCCTAGAATTAGAAGGTCAGGTCAACTCGTTCAGCTGCCTTGTTTTCATATGGGAATCTGCAGTGCAGATAGGGGAAGTGGCTTGCCCAAGATCACACAATTAGATAACCTCAGAAGAACTTTCTAACAATGATAACTATCACCCTGCTGTGAAATAGACTCTCTCCTCAAGCAGTGGACCCTTTGCCACAAAGAGAAGCTGGCTTGGGACCACTCAGTGTGACAGAATAGTCCTGTGTGTTTTCAGGGTAAGGGGCGATGGTGATTTCTCTCCATTTTAAGGTTGTGAAATAAGCGACTCGCAAGTATAACTGGAATGCTTTGGATCTCAGGATCCCAAAGGTTTCTTGCAATAAATGAAAACCTCAAGATGCATAAATGCCAATAAATGACCCTATTGATGAGCAATAGAATATTTGCCCAAATCTGTTTGCAAAAAGCATGCACCACAGAAGTTTCTGGCTGAGGCTCTCTAATGATGCCAGGAAAGAGATAAAAGGCATTAGTAGGCTTCCATATGGTTGCCAAAGCAGAGCTGGTTGGATGGCATCACCAATTCAATGGACATGAACTTGGGCAAATTCTGGGAGATGGTGAGGGACAGGGAGGCCTGGTGTGCTGCAGTCCATGGGGTCCCAAAGAGTCGAACACGACTTAGGGATTGAACAGCAACCATAGGCTTGTCCCCTCTGTTGGGGAATCTCTCTGTACCTGTACTGTGACTGAAAAGTATCAAGAGCTTAGAGATGGAAGATTGTGCATCTCCAGTGTCCCATGAACTCCAGAGGGGAATCCCAGATCCCACCACTCCCAGTGGGAGTGAACTCCCCAGCAGGGTTCACGGGCTGGGGCTCTGCAGGCATCTGGGGAAGAGAGCACATTGCCTCTGCAAACGTTATCTTCTTAACTTCTTCGTGAGACAAGACGGTGAAGCAATACACTCCCAACGTTTGGAGGGAAGCAGGTGAAGATAAGGCCACTGAAAGAACCCTCAGAAGTAAATCCCTCAAAAAACCCTTAGAACAGTTTAGCCGAGGGGCTGGGGGGTGGAGAGGACTAAGCACCTCTCTCACTTTTCTTGCTTTTGTAAACACGTCTCCAGCCTTCCAACGGTCTTTCTCTTTGCTCCATCTCTTCTCTCTCCTCCTCTTCCCTTCCCTTCTCCTATGAGCCTGTGCACGTGTCATCCCGCTCTGTTTAGTCCCAGGTGCTAGGAGTAGTAGTTTCTGACATGACAAAGGTGATTTGGTCCCTGAAGTTTAAAAGAAGGAGGCAAAGGTGGGTGTGAATAAGATATAAACACCATTGACACTACGTATAAAATAAGTAACTGATGAGACCCTATTGTATAGCTCAGGGAACTCTATTCAATATGCTGGTAACCTAAATGAGAAGGAAATTTTTTAAAGAGGGGATATAAGTTTATGTATAGCTGATCTATTTGCTGTACAGTAGAAAAGGACATAACACTATAAAGCAACTCCCCTCCAATAAAAATTAATTTTAAAAGAAATTTTTAACCGTGCAGGGGATGAAAGAACCAGAGAGAAACCACACTAGGGGCAGTGATTCTATTCTCTCACAAGGTAACGATACAGGGTGAGGAAGCTAAATAAGAGCTACAGAGGAGAACAGGAGTGAGAGCTGGCCGGGGGTCACCATGAGGACTGTTAGAGGGCACTGGGCATCAGCTGAGTCACGATGCTGCGTGAGGGCACCAGTCAGCCTAGTCATGTATTTTGCTCCAGTAGTGCTCAGAAGTCAGGGTACAGGAGGCTGTACCCTGATTAGAAATGATCAGACTGCGAGTTTTGCTGAACAGCAGTAGCAGACAACCAAGGAGGCAACGGTGCTATGCAGAGAATCCTTCTGATAATCAACCAAGTGGTTCAGGTTGAGTGGAAAAGCAGTCAAGGTGGGAGCCACTGATTGACCAAGGGGAAAACGGAGGAGAAACCCTCAAGGGGCCAGACATCTGGAAGCCAGAGTCAGAGGAAGAGAGGCTGACGGGGAAGGTTTTGGAGCTGGAGCCCTTTGGTACTAACATGAGATGAAGTATAACCATGGGGTTGGGATGGAGCAGGTGTGAAGGCCACTGAGGTCAACAAGGTCAAGGAATGAGGAAGCGATGATGCTGAAGGCACTGTTTCATTGCCGCTGAGGTCAGTTGTGATGATGGAAAAAGTGAGATGAAAGGAAAGACACTGAGCCAGGACCAGTCTCCAGTGAATGTTGAAGAAGGGACAATAGTGGTTAAAGGATGGTGTGAGCCTCCAAGGAGAAGGTGGCGTGATAGGAGGAAGGAGCAACAGAAGTCTGAAAGTAACAATGGGGAACAATGAGAGAACTGGTCCACCACTATGAATCCACCCAGGTGATGGGTTCATGCAGGATCATTATGCTATTAGTCTCTCTGTTTTTGAATACATTAGAAGTCTTCCATAATAAAAAGTTGGTGAAAAATGGATTTTGATGGGATAAGACCAACAGGAAGATATTTTAATGGGCATACATAAATTCTATGTTTGAGCTCAGAATGGGGGGAGGGAAACTAGGTTTCAAGAATTCCCATGACTATGGTCTGGAAATTCTTTGGCCCCAAATCAATGGGTCAGTAAAGTGAAGTATCTGTTACAAAAGTCAATCCCCCTTTTGTCCAAGATTCCAACAGGATCCTCTGGGTCTAGGTTTGCTAAGGCATGTCTGGGGTAGTGTGCTCAATTGTGGACTCAGAGCTTACAGGGGACATTGTCAAACTCAAAGCTACTTACTGTCAAGTTCAGACTGGAGAAGAAAAGACTTGGTTAAGGACACATAAGGACACGGTGGTGGAGGGAGGCAGATTTAGGCTACATAAAGGGATTTTTTTTTTCCACATCAGGAAGTAGTCTGGGACATCACAGTGCTTCTTGACATTTTCCACTCTATCATCCCCAAGAATAGAGGAGGAGAATAAATATATCCCTGGAGGTAGCAGCACAGACTAGAAATGGCTCTTAAATGTGTCTGGTCTTTAAAAACCATGTGGATATGCATTCTATTCAATGATATCTTGAAATGGCAAAGATGATGATCTAGAACCTTGCCTTCACCATGCAGCTTCCTCTGCCACTGGCTCATGATCCCATATTGGGATGTAAGTGGTAATTTACCCCAGGGTCAGATTCATAGAAGTGTAGACAGAGCTCCTGCCCCTTCCTATCTCTGTGCTGCTGAGCACGTGAGTTAACCTCTTTGAATCTCAGTTTCACTCATCTGTAGATGAGATTCTTTATACAAACATTACTGGGTTTAATGAATGGATGAGAGATACCCAATGGAACAATAACTAGGGTTCTTCATTGAGCACTTACTGTGAATTCTGTATAGTCAGCTCTGCTACGGCATTTTTTTGGAAACATGAATTTGTCTCAGCACAACTGATATATCAGAGAACCACTGGAGCATGGTGCATAGTCTGTTTTCTTATGTGAGATATCACCTGTGAGAAATGCTGGATACACCCCGCTGAACCAGACTACGTCAGAGTGTGCGAACACCCTTCAAACATCTGCCAGTGACCTCAGTTGCAAATACAGGGTGTGTGTGATGAGCCACATCTGTGCACATCTGGTATAACAACTTTCCTCTTGACTTCAAATAAGCCTCCTATCGCTACTCCACAATAACTCACAAACTGCAGGGCTTCTGACACCCACTTAACCAAATAAACTTTAAGTCTCTCTTAAGATAAAGTATCCTACTTATTGGGACTTCCCAGGTTGCCCAGTGGTAGAGAATCTGCCTGCCAGTGCAGGAGACATGCCGGAGATGCGAGTTCGAAACCTGGGTCAGGAAGATCCCCTGGAGAAGGAAATGACAACCTGTTCTGTATTCTTGCTGGGATAATTCCATGGATAGTGGAATCTGGCAGGCTACAGTCCATTGGGTCTCAGAGAGTCAGACATAACTGAGCACGCACACTCTATTTTTATTTTTTTACAGTATTTAAGCAGTTCTTAGCCATTTAATATGTAAAACTGTATTAACCATTTTATTAGGTTTGTATATCTATCTATCTCATTGGTGACATTTTTGAGTCTTTTCCTTTAATCTTATATTCCCACAAGCCCTGTGGTTTTCATTGTGTGATTTTTTTTGCATAGCACAGTGATTTTTAGGAATGCATATGTCGTGTTATAACAGAGCTGGCTGTACTAAGCAATTTGCATGCTTTCTATTTTCACTAACTCACTGAGATGGATGCTATTATTGTCTTCACATTGTAGGTACTCAGTAAATGACAGCTGCTGCTGTTACTAATAATAACATGAAGTACATCCAGGATTGTTAAAAAGTGCCCTTGCCAGCTGTTGTGGCATAGCACTTCCTTTTATTGATGGTCAAGCACTTGAATGATCAATGACGGATGATAATTTGGATGTCATGGGCTCTTGCATTTCTCAGTCTCCAGTTTTGGAGCTCTCTGACCAAGGAGCTCTAACCAGAGGCCTTGCTGAGCCAGCCCCTTGGCCGCCACTCACCCACCAGACAGGTTAGGCCAGTCCACAGCCTGGCGGCTCTCTCCAGTTCAGACCTGAGAGGTGTCTTCCTAATCTATGTCTTCCTCTGTGACTCAGAACCTGAAAGATCAACTTGATCAATTTGTTGCAGGACCTTATTGCAGCTCCGCCAAATACTTTCCATGAAATCTGCATGATTACTTATGGCCCAGATGTCTGAAACATCTGTCACTTCCTGCCCTGTGTTCTCCATGAAATGAAGACCCGAAGTGAGTCACTGGAAGATTTGCACGGTGGACGGGGTCTGCTCCAGAAGCCAGCCCAGGACCTGTAATTCCCAATATCTATGTCTACCAGCCACCTTTCTGGATGGCTTTGTTAGAATAAGTAACCTCTTGAAATCAAAAGTTAATAAGGTCATTTGTTCATCAGTCAACACACGCCGGGCTCCACGCAGGGTCCTGGGAAAGCAGCACAGCTGACATGGTCTACCTACCTGCAGCATACACTCTAATGAGTTCATAGAAATAATTTATCACAGTCTACATGTGCCAGGCATGTTTTCAATTTACACTATGGGAAGGATGCCCACAACTCTTCTCTTCACTCAGATTTCTAGGGCAAAAAATTGCAAGTTTAAAATCTCGGATTTGTTGTTTTCCAGACTTATCACATTGAATAAATATTTGGGTTGTTTTGTCTAAGCCTCTGTTTTCTCATCTGTGAATGGGGACCATGTCATAGTGAAGCGCTGCTGTTTGAATTACAAAGTACATGGTATACGAAGCATCCAGCAGGGCTTCCCCCGTGGGGAACCCACTTGCAATTCAGGAGAGCAGGTTTGATCCCTGGGTCAGGAAGATTCCCTGGAGAAGTGAATGGCAGCCCACTCCAGTATTCTTGTCTGGAGAATCCCATGGACAGAGGAGCCTGGTGAATTCCATGGAATCGCAGAGTCACACAGGCCTAAATAACTAAGCACGCAGGCACAAAGCATCCAGCACTGTATCAGATGACATTGCAAACATGTTAGTTACCCTCCTCTATCAGCACAAGTGGCCCTCATCCTTTAGGGTAGCAGACAATTAGCGCAGCGGCCTCCAAGCCGTATTTCCGTTTGTCATGAAGGAGGGCTTCTCTTAGGCTGGGAGCCTCAACCCAGCACTGGTTCTTGTGGATTGGGATTCAGAACACAAGGAAGTAGCCTCAGGCTACATTTAGGAAAAGCAATTGACCAAAACATCACAGCCTGAGATAGCCTCCCCACTCTACAGCCTCCCCCGCTGGGCCTTGGAAGAGCCTTCAGTGTTCTGGGTGTGATGAAAATCAACCAGTGGCTTGGACGGGAAACGAGGCAACAGAGGGACTTCCCCAGTGGTTGGAACTCTGTGCTTCCACTGCAAGGGGGTGCAGGTTCCATGCCTGGTCAGGGAACTAAGATACCGCACAGCACAGCCACACACACACACACACACACACAAAAGAATTTCACAATGGTGACAGCAGAACATTTAATCAAGTACGGCTGCTGCTAAGTTACTTCATTTGTGTCTGCCTCTGTGCGACCCCATAGACAGCAGCCCACCAGGCTCCCCCGTCCCTGGGACTCTCCAGGCAAGAACACTGGAGTGGGCTGCCATTGCCTTCACCAATGCATGAAAGGGAAAAGGGAAAATGAAGTCGCTCAGCCGTGTCTGACTCTTTGCGACCCCACGAACTGCAGCCTACCAGGTTCCTCTGTCCATGGGATTTTCCAGGTAAGAGTACTAGAGTGGGTTGTCATTGCTTTATCCGAAATGAGTGTGGGACTTCTTTTAAAAAAGAGAGAAATAAAGAACAAATGAAAAGAAAGAAGCAACAGGAGCCATGGCTCTCCCCCTCCCCCATCTGCTTTTGTTCCTCTGAAACTGAGTTCTCTTCATCCCTCTTAAATGGTCATTTTAATCTGTGAATCCACTTCTTAACTGTTTGCCACAGAAACATTTCGTTGCTGACTCATTCTTCGCCAGGGGCTAAAGAGGGAATGATCCTGATAGTCATCAAGTTCACGAAGTCTTTGTTTTCTTCCCCCCTTTATGAAATAAATGATACCTTATTTTCCCAACATTGTCAGGAAATAAGTTGTGAGAAAGTAACACCTGTTAGTTACAAGCTGCAACTTTAGGTTTGGGTCTAGGTCCGCCAACATGAGAGAGAATTCCAACGGCAGCAGCATCTCACCTCAGTCACTTTTCCTGAGGACTTACCAGTTCTTCATTAGAAGGTACTGAGTGAACTATGTTCTAGAAACTTTCAGTACATTATCCGTAAGATCTCAACCACCCTTAGGGATAAGGATGATTATTTTCAGCTTACAAACAAGGAAATTGATGTCCAGAGAGGTTGAGACCAAAAAGAAAAAATAAAACGCTTACTGGTTCATTTCTTGGGATGAGTCAAGAAAGAGATGGCATTTCTTGACTCTTTTGGGTCCCCAAAGAATTTGGGCCCAGCCCTCCCAACTATGTTCATATAATTAAACTCATCGAAATTGTGTTCAACAATCCATCTCACCTCTTCTTAAATGCCCATTTTCCTCCTGGTCAGCAAGGCTTCATGGGTAAGGATGGTGTTTGTTTTGCTCATTTGGTCAACAACTTTGTGAGCCCTCTAGACGCCAAACTTTGGTCTCACTGCTGGAGGCTCTGTGGTGACCACACTGGGGTTACGTCCTCGAGACATTCCAGTCCAGCACTGAAGGCTGTAGCCCCAGCTCCCAGCCCAGAACCTGGCGCACAGTAGGCTTTCAGTAAATAAACTTCACTTCATAAATGCCTGGAAGTCAGGTTCCCTGCTTGAGTCCTCGTGTGTACACACCCTCACCAACATGCCTCTCGGTGTGTCCTTCAGTCTTTTGTGATCTGACTACTTCCTCCTGCTTCATTCCCACCCTTTACAGCCCAGTAGTGCCAAAGCAAACAAACCTTAATCAAACAAGTCTCTCTCAGATCTCTCTGCCTTTGACCGTGCCATTCCCTCTGCATGGACTGCAAAGCCCATCTGATCGAAAGTCCACCTAAAGCCGCCTCCTCTCTGAAGCCTTCCCTGAGCTTATGTTGCAGACCAAGCTTACGTCCTCCACAGACCAAGCTTGCAGACCTCCCCTACGCCCTCCTGAAGCACCTGGTTTGCACTTGCATTCAGGTGTGCATCACACTGAGCTAGCATTAATTGCTGCCTTGCTACTTTTGCAACCAGGCTGTGAGTTCTTGGTGGATAGATGTGTGCCGTGTGTTCCTCACTTTTGCATCATCTTGCACGTATTAGAGATAGTTGCTCAGTTGAGTCCGAATTTGCAACCCATGGACTGTAGCCTGACGGGCTCCTCTGTCCATGGAATTCTCCAGGCCAGAATACTGGAGTGGGTAGCCTTTCCCTTCTCCAGGGGATCTTCCCAATTCAGGGATTGAATGCAGGTCTCCTGCATTGCAGGCAGATTCCTTACTGTCTGAGCCACCATGGAAGCCCTGCGTGTATTAAAGAGCATCCAACTGTAATAGCCAATGCAACTAAGTGGCTGGAACAATAGAGACATTTCACAAAATAAGAAGACTTTCAATAAGAGACAGCTTAATTCAAACTCTCAATGAATCCTTTAGGATCTTCTCCAAAGACCCTCTCTGTCCTCCCTGTCAGCAACAGATCTCGATGGTGGCCATAGCTTTGGCATCACACATGGACACAGCAATGCCTGCAAAGGAAAATGTGGAGAATGGGGAAATACCACCCCCACACACCAATGTCTCTAAGACTGACAACTCTTTCTCAGTCATCCAAGCAGATTTCCCCTTATTTATAAGCCATAAATATGTCATATATCCATATCCAAACCAATCTCTGGCCAGAAGAATGAGACCACTCTGAGGGCTGAAATAATTTTTTTTCTCTCCTTTTGAAAGGTGAGTGAATGAGATTAGGGCTCTGCTAATAGGGAAGAAGGGATGAGAATGGATTAAGCTGACATATCTGTATGTGTCTGAAACACCCTTTATGACTTTTTACTACACAGATTCACTATTCTTTCAAGTAACTCAGGTGTGCTGGCTACAATGAAACTCTTGCTTGTGGTGGCATTGATTTAGTCACTCAGTCGTGTCTGACTCTTTGCGACCCCATGGACTGCAGCCTACCAGGCTCCTCTGTCCATGGGATTTCCCAGGAAAGAATACTGGAGTGGGTTGCCATTGCCTTCTCCAGGGGATCTTCTGAGCCAGGAATGGTGCCTGCATCTACTGCACAGGCAGGAAGATTCTTTACAGCTGAACCATCAGGGAAGTCTTTTTGCCTATGGTAGGCCTAGGTAAGAACTGGCTGGTTTATTGGAGAAAGTTACCCAGTCCCTTCTAACTAGCCTCCACTATGCAGGCCCAACTCCATTTAGGTCCTACAGCTTGCTCTGGATTCGGCTGTGAATTTATTTGTTCGTTAAGCAGAACTGTGTTGAGTTCCATCCTTGCTCATGAACAAGGTGTTGGGGACTCAGGAAATAAAGTCAGAGACTTCTCCTCAAGTAGTTCTGTCTGTTGCTCAGTCTCATTTGATTTTCCCTCCAAAATATGAGATAGGCAGTGGAGAAGGAAATGGCAACCCACTCCAGTATTCTTTCCTGGGAAATCCCATGGGCAGAGGAGCCTGGCGGGCTAAAGTCCATGCCATCGCAAAGAGTCGGCTATGACTTAGCGACTGAGCATGCATGAGACAGGCAGGGAAGACATCCCCCCTTGTACAGACTAGCCTTGTGTGGAGTGTGCCACTCTCATGACAGAAGGAAAAGACAAGACAGCTCACAGAGGCTCATAGTGCTTCATAAAGTCTTCTGCTCAGATGTGGCACACATCACATCTACTTGCAATCTACTGATCAAAGCTAAAGTCAGTCAAGAAGGCAGGGAGGTGTCCTCTTTCCTCCTGTCGGAGTCGCTCATGGTCACATGGTATCGAGGAGGAGAGGCATGTGCAATCATTTTGTAGGTAAGGGGCAGGCAGTAACTGTGGATGACAGCACAGTGACTTGGAGAAGAGAAGAACAGCAGTGTGTAGGGTTATAAGAATGGGCTTGGAGGCCAGATCAACCTGCATTTGAGTTCAGCTCTGCCAGTAATTAGCAGGGTGACCTTGGGAGCATCAGATAAACTCTAATCCTCAGTCCTTTCATCTGTAAAATGGGAATAATGGTGTCTACTTCATCAGGTTCTGGCAAAGATTTAACAAGATAACTCTTAGATTCTTAGGACAATGCCTGATATAGTCAAATCCACAGTAAATGGCACATATAATCACGCCAGAGTTTACTTTGCAAACTAAATCTCATGAGCGCTTATGATTCTTACCCCTCCTCACACCATTCTGACCTTCTTTGGCAAGTCTGCATCTCCTGGCCTAAAAGAGGCCACTGGGTCCTTGGCGAAGTGAAGGAAGAAAAACAAAGGAAAAGGTAACAAGTGACAGGTGTGACAAGCTGTTTCTTTGGGAGCTGCTTAATCATAGACAGGTCAACCCTAGTGACATATGCAAATGACATGCCCAGAACAAGTAAATATACCTTGGCCTCCTGGTATCCAAATCTGGCTTTGGAAGGAGAAGAAAATTCTTTCAGGATTCAAAAAAAAAAAAAATGAGGAAGTGAAGGCTTGCAAGGGGAGAGGGTTAGCATGGAAGCCTCCCTATTTTCTGCTACCAGCCTAGGTTATGGGGAGGACAGGCCATTCTCACCCTCTCTACTCAAGGAGGAAAAGCAGCCTTGTTCTCACAGGTTCTAATTGTTAAGGGCCCCGGCTGGGTGCGTCTCCTTCCTCTTTGATGAGGGGGGCTGGTTTCAGCAACATGAAGTCATGCACTCACAAACCACATTAAGGTCATTAGCAATGGAGGGGTGTGTCACCATGTTCAGTGATGACCCATTGAATCTTTGGGGTAAGAAACAAGGTAAGAAGCATCTCAGGGAGCCCTGGGACTCCTGTTCTCTCAGAGAGAGAGCAGGAGGTTCAGAGGGCTGCTCCTCTTCTCTTGAGAGTGTCTGCATGAGGTTCTGAGTGTCAGGCATCTCACCCTGACGCCTCTGCATAGCCATTTTTCTTTCTCTGCCCTGCTACTGAGTGTGTGCTCAGTCATGGCTGACTCTTTGAGACCCCATAGACTGTAGCCCGCCAGGCTCTTCTGGCTAGGGGATTGTTCAGGCAAGAATACTGGATCAGGTAGCCATTCCCTTCTTCAGGGGATTCTCCTGACCCAGGACTTAAACCATTTCCTCCTGTGTCTCCTACATTGCAGGTGGATTCTTTCTTCACTGAGCCATCAGGGAAGCTCCCTACCCTGCTTCTAATTCTGTCCAAATCCAGAAGACAAGTAATCTCTGCAACAGAGGCATTGCCCAAATGCTTACTGTGTGCAGAGCCCTGGGCTAAATCCTTCAAGTCTATTGTCTACCTGCAACCCCACGAGATGGCTGCTGCTATCGCTCCCATTTTCCAAATAAGGAATTGAGGTTTCAAGAGTTGAAATAACTTGCTCTAGAATGTATGGGTAGTGAGTATCAAAGCTATGATTCGAAGCCAGTCCATTTGACTCTTGCCTGGTGACTCAGACTGTAAAGAATCTGCCTGCAGTGTGGGACACCCATGTTCAATCCCTGGGTCGGGAAGATCCCCTGGAGAAGGAAATGCAACCCACTCCAGCATTCTTGCCTGGAGAATCTCATGGACAGAGGAGCCTGGGGGGCTAAAGTCCCTGGGGTCACAGAGTTGGACCTGACTGAGTGACTAACACACATACTTGTTGCACTATAAGGACTTGTGTTGTGGAGCCAAGGAGAGCACCAGCTCTGAAACCTGAGAAACTGTAGGAACTGCTTCTCTTTCCCAGGGACCAGATAAGTCTGTGATCTGAATGTAGCCCATCAGGTCACGTGGCTCATATGAAGAGAACCAAATCACCAGCAAGAGGGACAGATGGAAGAGAAGCAGCATCCCAAGTCATCCTCATCCCTGCTCTATTTGTCATATTCTGCAGTATCACCTCTGTCCCTTGCCAGCAGCTACAGTTGATACCATAGCAGCAATAGCATCCGTCAAGATTACGTAGGCAGGCCCCATCAGGACTGACCCAGATCAGAGAAACACAGAGTTCCAGGTTCTAGAAGGGGCAGAAGGGGTGGAATCTAGACAAACAAACACGGAGATGCTCACAAGACAAAAGGTAACCCTCTAATTGCCATTCATCCCAATCTCTGTACTTAACAGTGAACTTCCATCTGCGTGGGATGTTCTTTTCTCCTCCCCTTTATTACACTATACCTCTATCTACTCCACTGGACTGAAAAAGTGTGTATTACAGGGAGTATGTTTTATTCATCTTCAGGTGCCTTGAACCCAACCCACTGTAGTACCTAGTGAGTGCTCTGTAACTACACAAATGAATACTATTGTTCAACAGAGTCCTGGAACTTCATATTTCTACAGTGCTTTCCTGCTGCAAAATGCTTCATCTTTTTACTTCTCAATAACTCTGTGAGTCAAGCAAGGCAGGTTGTATTCCGCTTTTTCAGAGGAGAAATTAAGCCTCCAAGATGTCAAGTGACTTGGCCAAGATCACCAGTCAGCAAGGTGTACAACTGAAAACCAGATCTTGTTAAACACACAGCAGGAGCATAATTAGTACTTACTGGGGAGAAAGGAAGAGAAGAGGAAAAATCAACAGAAAGAGGAAACACAGGGGTGATCTGGATCCAACTCCAGTGCAATAGTCTGACCATCTGCCCATGATAATTTGGCAATACCCATGTTGAGAGACTGAATCAATGATTGTTTTTATAGCCGGAGATAAGTGGACACATTTTCACTTTGATGGATTATCAAACGGCAATTTTAGTAATGTCGTTAGACTGCAGTAGAGATAGAATGCAATTTAGATATGCATATCCTCTTTCTAATCATCATTTATCCATCAGCTTTGGAGGTCAAGTTGAGTTTAATCTTCCTCTATGGCCGCACTTTCGGTTTCTGTCTCCCCATAGTCACAGAACCTCCTGTAACTTTCATTCCAGCACATAATGGGAAAGGCATGTGTCCAGAGTCTGGGAAGGTGGGGTGATTCTTTAAAAAAAAAAAAAAAAAAGACAAGGAAGGTTTGTTTGTAACACTGGTTTTCCTCAAATACCCAGCCTTCTCCACATCTCCATAGATACACCCACTTGTATATTTTAGGAAACGCCTCATGGTTCTGCAAAAAGAGATGGCTGTTTGCATGGAGGTTTTCAGCAGCCTTGACAAATGTGATGTTGGAATCTTTGGAATCATCTATTTTTTATGTGTAAATAAAGAGTGGGAGGAAAGGAGAGGCATCCATACAATTTTAATGAACAAGATTCTCATCGGTCATCAAAAGAAAACAAAAGACAGCTTAATGGGCACAAGGAAGCTATTTTTCTCGTAATTTTGCTGCTCAGCTCTCCTGGGATGAGGAGTGGCTTCTAAGCTAAAAAGAAAAAACTAATGATGCTCTAAGTATATTTTTTTCTGTCATTTCATTGTCTTTGATCTTGCATTTCCTAAGAAAGAAGCACTTAACCTCAAGTGTCAGATCAATGTCGGAAATGCATGCTTTATTTTAAAATCCTTTTCTAGTGCCTAGAGACTCTGTGAATTAGGCCAAATCTGTATCTTCACCTATGAGCTTAAACAAATTCAAACAGTGGGTGGCATTCAAGCAACCAATATGCTTCAATCTATTGGCTGAATTCAGGCATGTAACTGGATTTTTCATCCACTCAATGAATTATTTTTGAGAGAGTAACTATCTTTCAATAGGATGTACTTAACTAAATTTAACCAGTCAGAATGCTTTAAAACCAGTTCATATGTGAACATGGACCACATGGCCTCTCTCTTCACTGAAATAGCAGATTCTCCACCTATTTCTCCTGAAAGGAGGTGAAAACCCCCTCCAGTTCCAGTAGTCTATCATGGATCTGTTTGAATTCCCTTTCCAAGTGAATGAAGTGTATTATGTTGCCAGAAGGATACTCCATCATCTATAATAAATATTCATCTGCTTGCATCGTGCACTTGAGCGGCATGACTGATGAACTCCAGCTCCGGAAATGAATGGGAAACTCACTAAGACAAATGTCACCTTTCAGTACTGTTCTTACAGATAAATTGCAGTTAGATTTAAACAAAGTCAGTAATTTCATGCTTTCCAACTGGTACCTGATTCAGTTCAGGCAGCCCCCAACGCACTGTACGATGATGCTAATGCCCAGTTTGATCAGTTCCCTGGCAAGCTCTCCAGGGAACGGTCAACAATTTCTGCTCAGTGGTCTTATTATTGAAATAAGATTATGTTAAGTACACCTGTCCAGGTATTTATGCAATTTGGCTAGTCTAAAATTTGGGCAGTTTTCACTCATGGTTGGTAGGAGTATACAGGTGTACAACTCTCTTGGAAAGAAATTTAGTCACCATGCCATAAAATTACATTCACCCTTTGACTCAGGAATCCCCCGTGGGATTAAATCAAAGTATTTCTAATGGAATCCACTTACCTCCCAGTCCTCTGGGTTCTTTTTATGGAAAGAAATTCTTACCCTTGAAGAATCAGCATCCTCTCCATTCTTGTGCTCTTCTTCATGGAAGGAGAAGACTCAGCTGATGGGTGCATCTGGGAGAGCAGGTCCAACAAGACCTTCCTCACATGTCACACTCCCTTCCTCCAGGCTGCCTTTCAGGAGGTTTGATTCATTCTATTCGGAGCAAGAAGAGATGTGAAGTTCAACTCAGGGGAAAATGTCTTAGGAAATCCACATGGCTGATGGGGATTTCTTCTCTATTCATCCAACTCTAGCATCTCTCTCTCCTTGTGTTGAATCTTATGAAAGGAAGAGAAAAATTTCTTATATTAGTCTTCATCAAACACCAACAAGCATTAAATTCAAAGACATCCGCTGTAGAGTTATTTATTAACCAACAATGGAAAAAATGTAGGAGCACGATCCATTCTATGTCATGCATAGTGTTAAGCAGCCATTGCAAATAATGTAAATACAATGTTTAGAATTTGCTTTAAAATAATAAAGCAAAAGTGGAAGGATGGATGAAACAATACTGGCAAAACATTAGTAATTGTTAAAGTCATGTGATGAAAATATTAGTGTTTATCCTACTCCCTTAACCCTAAAAATAATCAGAATACAAATGAGACAAGCATCATACTCATTTAACTTCTATGAAAACTATTTGAATATCGATTTTAAAAGAATTTTGGTTCATTTTTTAAATACAATAATAAGTGGTGTTCTTTACCTGCAGAGAAAGTTTTATAACTTGTAGCAGGGCAGAATGAGCAAAGTTCACTAATGTGATTTAGTTCAAAACAGTGTGTACTGAGCCATTTAGATGTGGAGGGTGCTATGGAGTGTACATGCCAAGGTGTTCACTGTATTTACTGTTTCAAGGAAGTAGGAATTGATACCTTCACTTCCAGGCACCTCCCATCCTGCCCCCACTGAAATGTTTCAGGTGTGATTTTCCTTTCATAAGTTTGTAGAGAACTCTTAAAAATAAAGTATATCTTGATTTAAGTTAACAAATAAAAAAGCAAAAACTTACACACATTCTAACAGTTGTGCTCCTTGTTATCTACCCAAGTTAGTTGAAAACGTAATGCTCACAAAAGCCTGCTTGCAAATATTTATAAGCTTTATTCCTAATTATCAAAGCATGGAAGCAAACAAGAGGTCCTTCAATAGTGAAACTGCTCAGTCATGTCCAACTCTTTTGCAACCCCATGGGCTGCAGCCTACCAGGCTTCTCTGTCCATGGGATTTTCCAGGCAAGAGTAGTGAAGTGGGTTGCCATTTCCTTCTCCAGGGGATCTTCCCGACTCAGGGATCGAACCCAGGTCTCCTGCACTGCAAGCAAGATGCTTTACCCTCTAAGCCACCAGGGAAGTCCTTCAATAGATGAGTGGATAAATACACTGTGATACATTCAGACAGTGGAATATTATTCAGTGATAAAAAATAACTGACCTACCTACCTATGACTGGACATGGAACAACAGACTGGTTCCAAATAGGAAAAGAAGTACGTCAAGGCTGTATATATTCACCCTGCTTATTTAACTTATATGCAGAGTACATCATGAGAAATGCTGGGCTGGAAGAAGCACAAGCTGGAATCAAGATTGCCCGGAGAAATCTCAATCACCTCAGATATGCAGATGACACGACCCTTATGACAGAAAGTGAAGAGGAACTAAAGAGCCTCTTGAAGAAAGTGAAACAGGAGAGTGAAAAAGTTGGCTGAAAGCTCAACATTCAGAAAACTAAGATCATGGCATCTATTCCCATCACTTCATGGGAAATAGATAGGGAAACAGTGTCAGACTTTATATTTTTGAGCTCCAAAATCACTGGAGATGGTGATTGCAGCCATGAAATTAAAAGACGCTTATTCCTTGGAAGGAAAGATATGACCAACTTAAACAGCATCTTAAAAAATAGAGACATTACTTTGCAAACAAATGTCTGTCTAGTCAAGGCTATGGTTTTTCCAGTAGTCATGTATGGATGTGAGAGTTGGATGGTGAAGAAAGCTGAGTGCAGAAGAATTCATGCTTTTGAACTGTGGTGTTGGAGAAGACTCTTGAGAGTCCCTTGGACTGCAAGGAGATCCAACCAGTCCATCCTAAAGGAGATCAGTCCTCTGTGTTCATTGGAAGGATGTTGAAGCTGAAACTCCAATATTTTGGCCACCTCATGCGAAGAGTTGACTCATTGGAAAAGACCCTGATGCTGGGAAGGATTGGGGGCAGCAGAAGAGGACGACAGAGGATGAGATGGCTGGATGGCATCACCAACTCAATGAACATGGATTTGGGTAGACTCCAGGAGTTGGTGATGGACAGGGAGACCTGGCATGCTGTGATTCATGGGGTCACAAAGAGTCAGACACGACTGAGCAACTGAACTGAACTGAACTGAACGTACCTATGAAAAGACTTAGATGAACCTTAAATATATATTGCTAAGTGAAAGAAGCCAATATTATTCCAACTATATGATGTACTGGAAAAGGCAAAACTGTGGAGAAGTGAAAAATCAGTGGTGTGGCCAGGGGCTCAAAGGGAGGGAGGAAGGGATGATTACAGGACCACACGGGATTTTGGGGGGCAGGGAAATTTTCCTGTTTAATACTGTAATAGTGGGTACATGCCATCTATTTGTCAAAACCTAGAATGTACAACACAATGAGTGAACACTAATGTAGACTGTGAACTTCAGTTCATAATAATATACCAATATCGGTTCATCAACTGTAACAAATATACCATACTAAAGCAAGAAGTTAATAATACACTGAGAGTGAGAGTGGGGAGAAATAAGGAACTCTCTACTTTCTTCTCAGTTCCATAGACCTAAAAATGTACTTGAAAATGGTATAGTAATTTTTTTAAATGATAACTCTACCATGAAGACTGTGATATCAACTCTGCAACCAAATACACAGAGGTGACATCGAGTAGTTAATAGGATGACGGAATCAACCAGCATTGACTATTAGAGCATTGCTTCTCTGACACATTCTTTTCATGGCCAAGGCCAAAAGGAGTCCTCAGTGACGTCTGAGATTTTGCCTCCTTGGATTCTGCCAGCTCCTCCAGTTCCTTGACTTCTGGGGAAAACATACATAATTGGGAATAGGTCACAGTGCAAAACATTTGAAAGACATAAAGCCAGACAACTCAGATATTCAACAACAATATCTAATCAATGTTACTAATATTGTCTATTAAGACTAAGCAACGACATCAAACTGCTTACATAGTACTGAATTCATAAAGAGAAAAACAAGGACAGAAAATCTTGTGGGCATGAAAAAATGATGAGACTGTGTTCTGAATTGAGTGTTACAATTAATATCTTATTCAGGACACCTGTGGTCCTAAAAAAATCATTATGTGTGCAATTTAATGACAATTACAGTTAAAACTGCACTTGAAAATGTAACAAGGGAAAAAAGAAAGACAGGAAGAAAAATTCAAAATGAGAGTTGTGATGTCAAGATGCTCGGCTGTGTGTGATGTCGAGACCTGGGTTCGATCTCTGGGTTGGGAAGATCCCCTGGAGAAGGGAAAAGGCTACCCACTCCACTATTCTGGCCTGGAGAACTCCATGACTGTATAGTCCATGGGGTTGCAAATAGTTGGACACAAATGAGCGACCTTCACTTTCACTTTCATACAACTTGGACTGTTCAAGTGTATTTTGGGTGGAAGTTGATCATCAATCATTTGATTGTTAAACAATGATTCTATATAGGCACTCTGCATTCTTAAGAATTGAATCCTTGTGTATGGCAGACATCTTCTATGTTTCAGGCACAAATATACAATGAGGAAATTTAGCCCAGAAGTTTGCTGAAGTCCTTTTGTTTGTAGAACGAGCACTAAAATGTAAAACTCCGTTCTTAATTCTTTTCTTGGGAAAACATTTTTAACACAGACTGTACCAGTCCTCGTTGAAACTCTTGTCTATAGACCCCATTATATTGTCAGTCATGTTCTTCTGATTCATTTCTATGTCACCAATTCTTAACATGGTCCCTGATATATAACAGTTGCCCAGTAAATGAACAAATGATTTCTATTTAGTAATACCCTGTCTTGTTTTTTGAGTCGATTCCTCATCAAGAACTGTCAATTCTTTGACATCTGGAATGATCTAACCTTATATTTTTTAGCTTCTTCCCAAACACACAATACAAGCCAAGTAAACTGTCAATGAATTGATTGGTGTTTGAAGAGAACTTTTAAAGCTGACCAACTTACCAATTCATTTGGCCTCATTGTCAATCACTGCCCTTGAACATTTTAAACCCTACAGAGTTATAATAATGCTTCACACTATTATGCTTCAACCTGGGGCATTTTATGTACAGTTTCTTAATCATCACAGTTCCATGCAGTATCACTCATGCCTCTATTTCCTAGTTGAGTAAAATGAGGCACAAAAGAGCTAAGTCCAAAGTTCACAGGAGCTAAGGTGTAAAAAAGCAATTCAAACACAGATACCAGGGTCCAAGTTCACAGACATCTCATTAGTCATACCTGTTCCTTACAAGTAAGATCTTAGGAAACACCCTGATACTAGAAAAGATTGAAGGTACAAGGAAAAGGGGACAGCAGAAAATGTGATGGTGAGATAGCATCACCGACTTCATGGACATGAATTTGAGCAAACTCTGAGAGACAGTGGAGGACCGAGGAGCCTGGTGTGTGTGGTCCAGGAGGCCTTAAAGCATCCAGCTCTATTTAGCGGTTAAATAACCACACCAAGATCTTCCCTCTTGTAGAATTTTCAGGACAGGAGTAAGGATTTTATCCACAAAAGATCTTGGTATGTTTCTGTGATTACCAGATAAATCTAACTGGCATTATAGTATACTTCATCCTGGTTTCCATACAGCATGAAATCTGCCAACGTGCTGCCATATTATTTGACTTAACATTGACACGGAGAGATGAGAAGTCAGATCACAGAGGTAACACTGTCTTGATTTCCAGACAGATGAAGTCTGGCAAACAATGTACTTTTCCACTCAACACTGACGCCAACTCCAAAAATTTCTGAAGCTGGCAGGAAAATGGAAAAGCAAAATGTAAACATTGTCAGTGCTTTTAATAAATGATAGTTCATAAAACCTGAAAAGCTTATAGCTCAGAAACTTAACCTCCTGTGTTTCCCATTATTTAATAATTTATTGTATGGAATCCATTGACCTTTCAGTGGGCTTTTTTTTTAGAGGAAGCTGGAGCGTTAATTATGGTTTAGCTACTTTATCGAGCAACATTAGCATACAAATAGGACATCAATAACCAATTACAATCTCCATCTTGGCAAAGTAGGTCTCTTCCAGAGCCTCTGTGACTGCTAAGTCAGCCACTTAGAGGTCTCAGAGCTTAATGATGGTGGCCTTCAGGGCTCTTCTCAGTCAACCCCCAGGGACTGTCTCCAACCTGATGTCTACTACATCCTGTTCCTCCCTCTGGCCAAGGGGGTCCCCCTGCTACAACCAAGCAGAGCCTGTGCTCAGTGGCCAGTTCCTTATCTCATGCTAACCCAGTTCATCCAATCTCTAACCCTTTGATTTTTTGGCTCCATGCACCTCCTCTCCCATTCCTCATTCATTCAACAGGTACTTATTGGATCCTGGCTAATACCAGTCACTGGGTGACTTTGGGGAACCACCAGGAATGAAGTAGACATGAGCCCTCTCCCCACCCCAGGGCTACAGGTTCAGTGAAATTTCTCTCTCAAGAACTGGTAGTGAATGTTACAGTCTCTGCAAGGCCATACAGTGTCTGCCCCAACTACTCAGTTACACTGTTGTGGTGAGAAAGTGGCCACTGGCAATACATAAATGAATGACTGCGGCTGTGTTCCAGTGAACCTTTAATTACAGACAACAGGAAGGATGCTGGACTTGGCCTGTAGGATGCAGTTTGCTAGCCTCTGCCTTGGAGATTGGACTCTGGAGTCAGAGAAAGCTGGGTTAGAAGTCCAGCCACACTGCCTACACTGTGTGACCTTCTACAAGCTGTTCTGTTTCTCTGCGTCTCAGTGGCCTCATCTGTGAGATGGGAAGAATGAAACAACCCATCTCAAAGGCCTTGGACAATGTCTTTCATCTATCTCTCTTAACCTGTTCATAACCAGTCTCCCATCCCTGACTCTGTTTCTACCACTCTGATCTGCTTCCCCACCCTGGGCCATTCTGATGCAGTCCTCAATGCCCAGGACTCTCTCCTTCCTACTTAGCACATACTCAGCTCCCACCCATCGGAGTCCAATTCCCAGCACAGTTTCCTCTAAGGGGCCTGCTATGCCTTCCCATCTAAAAGTCCCTCATGCACACAGGAAAATATGCCACTGGTCCTCTGCTGTCTCTGCCCCTCATTTCTCTCTTTTGCAGCACTTAACGTAACTTGTGTTTGTTTAATTCTTCATTTTATGTCCCCCCACTAAAGTATCAGTACCTTGAGCACAGAGGCTTCACCATTATGTCTCCAGCATCTAGCCCAGGGAATTCCATGAATCATCATTCAAATAAATATTGGTGTCACTAATAAATAAATCAGTAAACATCAGTGGGTGAATGCATCTCGGTCAAGGAAGTGGCCTGGTGTTATCTCATTCCCACTGTGACATCAAGTGTGGTAGACCACATCTCATGTTTCTTAAAAAAAAAACTCCATTTCCTTTAATATTGATTCTTCCTTATTGCATGGCTATATTTTGATTTCTGGAATGATTAAATTACTGACTTGCAGCATTTAATTTGAGTGTGCCCTCTATGTCCCATGCTGAGCTACCCCTAGTGTTCCTAGGGCTATCTACTTACTTATTTCTGGTGAGATTCAAGGACCAGAGGATCAAGGCAAGAAAAGTAGAGAGCCCTAAGTTCTGGTCCCAGCTCTCTCCAATTAGTTGCATGACCTTGGACAATTCAAGTTACCTCTCTGAGCCCAGCTTCTTCTACTCCAAAGGAAGACCATGAACAGTTTAGCAACAACAATCTAATACTCGCTGAAGCATCCCTGAGCTGTGTAGCCACTGGTGTGGGCAGATAAAAGTAAATAAGAATATTTGAACACCCCTGCTTCATAGGAACAAACCGATTCAAAACGCTTGCGCCAATGCTATCCACTCTTGTAGAGCTCTCAGCCAGAATAGACTTTCCAAGGCCAAGCCAGTCCCTGAAATGATTAATTATTGTAACAGCAGAAAGGTAGTTGAAGAAGCGACAGATGGCCTGTGTGAAATCGTCTAAAATCACCTGCTATGAAATTAATTCCACATCTTGGAGGCCTGGGGCTCAGAACACTGTGCAAAAAAAATATGACTGTTGATAAATCGTGTGTGTTTGTGTGTCAGCCTCTCTGCAAACACCTAAATAATATATGTCATGTCATGTTTTCTTTCCCCCATCTCGTTTTAATACATTATCATTTATAGAAAACTGTGGGGAACTGTGGAACATCAATCAAGCCATTAATTCCTGAGATTATGCTAATGAGATGCCTGGAGTGTTTGTTTCCTAGAATAGCTGCTCCCCTAGGGGAAGGATGCTCTCCGGCGCTCCCCAGCTCAAGCCTCCCTGCTTAGATCAGGAGCCGGCGTCGTGGTGTTCTTCTTAAAAGGGCACCCAGCACGTCGGCGCTGGCATGGGAAGGGTTTACCCAGCCAGACAACAAAAGCCAACAGCTCCCCTGGCAAACTGCAGATGAAATGGGAACATTGGAAACACGAAGGGGAGAAAGATGTGAGAAACCAGCTAATGAGCTTAGAAAGCCTCTGCCAGTTTGCGGGGGAGCAGAGTGGAGGAGGAAGACAAAAATGAAAGAAAGCCTCCCCAGAGAGATGCTCCGTCAGCTGGGATGGCGAGAGGGGGTCACAACAGCCATGAATTCTATCCATGCGGAAGAAGTGAGAGGGATGAGTCTGATGCCGAAGGAGAAAACCTCAATTATGTTGGTAGTAACTGCCACTCAATAGGCACTGGTTGGCTGCTATACCACAAGGCTGCACATCACTGCAAGTGTGTCCCCCCTGTAATAGGGATTACAGGGTGGTACAAAGTTGCCCAGCTGTGAGGAGCTGTGCTGTTCCTCAAACTCAGGGATACTGGAGTCCAGGGCTTATCCTCATTCTGTTTTGTGTATCGTATACATAATTTGGATGTGAGAGTTGACATGAAAAAGGTTGAGCACCGAAGAATTGATGCTTTTGAATTGTGGTGCTGGAGAAGATTATTGAAAGCCCCTTGGACAGCAAGGAGATCAAGCCAGTCAAGCCTAAAGGGAATCAACCCTAAATATTCATTGGAAGAACTGGTGCCTAAGCTGAAGCTCCAATACTTTGGCCACCATGAAGAGCTAACTCATTGGAAAAGACCCTGATGCTGGGAAAGATTGAGGGCAAAAGGAGAAGTGGGCAACAGAGGATGAGGCAGTTGGATGGCACCACTGACTCAATGGACATGAGTTTAAGCAAGCTCTGGGAGATGATGGGGACAGAGGAACCCGGTGTGCTGCAGTCCATGGGGGCACAAAGAGTTGGATACAGCTTAAAAACTGATCAAGAACAAGAGAAACAGAAAATGGATTTAATGACCAACATATTTAAGATGCTTCAAAAGCAAAATCACAGACTAGCTAAGAATAGCACAAAGGGCCATTGCGGTGACGGGGCAGTTCTGCATCTTGACTGTGGTGGTGATGGATTAATGGAATCTATATATGTGGTGCAATTGCACAGAACTGCAGACACACATATGCACTCAGGAAGGCAAGTAAAACGGGTGAAATCCAAATAGACTCTGCAGATTGAACCAAGGTCAACTTCCTGGCTTTGATATTGTATTCTAGCTGTGCAAGATATTACCATCGGGGGAAACTGGGTATTGGGTACAGGAAATCTCATTTGTTATAGACTGAATGTTTGTATTCCTCAAAGTTCGTATGTTGAAGCCTTAAGTCCCTATCCGACAGCACTTGGAGGTGAGACTGTGGGGATGTGATTATGTTTCGATTAGTCGTGAGGGCGGGGCCCTTGTGATGCGATTGATGTCTTTATTAAGAGAGGAAGACACATCAGAGCTTCCTCTCTCTCTCTTTCTCCCCCCCACTTCCTTCTTTCTCTCCCTGACCCCCCCACACCTCCCACTGTGTGAAGACACAGTGAGAAGGCAGCCATCTATAAGCCAGGAACCAAATTTCTCAGCCCCTTGATCTTGGGCTTCCAGAACTGTGAGAAACAAATGTCAAGGTTTCCTTTGCTTCAGCCTCCACTTATTCCTATCCCCACTACTGCCTTTGCTTCCCTCTTCTCATCGGTACATAGATCAGCAGCAAGAATCTCAGAAAATTTAACCTATAAAGGAAAAGACAGGAAATTTGACTCCATAAAATAAATTTTTTTACACAGACACCATAACCTATATGAAAAGATAATGCATACACTATAAGAAAAAAGTTGCAATACACATAAACAGAACAAATAATCCAGAATGTATAATCATATATAGAAGACATGTGTATATCCAGAATATATGAGATACTCCTAGACAATCAACAGGAAAATAATACACAACCCAATCAAAACTGAGCAAAGAATAAGAAAAGTCGATGGAAACACAATTGGTCAATAAACACAAATAAAGATGTTCACCCTGACTAACAATCTGTGAAATATGATTTTTTTAATTCAACTATAGTTGATTTGCAAAATTATATCAATTTTAGGTGTATAATATAATTATTCAGTATTTTTATAGATTATATTCCATCTAAAGTTATTATAAAACAAAGGCTATATTTCCCTGTGCTATACAATATATCATTCTAACTTATTTATTTTATGCAGAGTAGCTTATAACTCTTAATTCCCTACTCCTATCTCATGCCTCCCTCCATCCTCCCCTCCAGTGGTAACTTCCCTCTAGTTTTTTGGTTATTATGTCACTTCCCTGATAGCTCAGTTGGTGAAGAATCCACCTGCAATGCAGGAGACCCTGGTTCAATCCCTGGGTTGGGAAGATCCCCTGGAAAAGGGAAAGGCTACCCACTTCAGTATTCTGGCCTGGAGAATCCCATGGACTGTTTAATCTATGGGGTCACAAAGAGTCGGACACAACTGAGCTAATTTCACTTCATTCACAGTCATTTAACATAGGGATATCAGACAGAAAAATGCTAGGGACTACAGCATCCCACAGTTGTCGGACTCAAACATATGCAATGTTTCATTTGACCTTGACTGTAACCACAACCAGTGAAGGTCATCATTAGACCCACTGTACAGAAGGGGAAAAAGTAAGATAGCCAGAGGAATAGGCACGTGACAGGATACAGACCCATGAAAGGGAAGAGGTGGAACATAAACTCAAGGCTACTGACTTCAAAACAAGATCCATTTCTTAAGCCTTATTACAGCAACTTCATTTCCAAAAGCACCTCTCCTTTCTAATCAATGATCTTTTCCACTTTTTACAGTTCAAACAGTTGATTCACTAGTAAGTTTCAACTTTTCCCTGAATCCAAGCAATGACTTTTCCCCTTCTTGACAGCAGTGTTCAGCCTAGCCCCCCTAGCAAACAAGATGCTTTTTTCTCCAGATCAATAGCCCAAATACACCAGTTAGGAGGCAGGTACTGTAGACTCCAATCAGAGTTCACTTATTAATCTGCTGGATAGCTCACTTTGTTCTGCCTTAGTTTCGTCATCTCCAAATGGGAACTCCAGCCCTTAACCATCTCACCGGGTTGTTGTGAAGACTAACTGAGATAACGCATGTAAAGCATTTTGTAAACATTACAAGCACTATACAAATTTAGGCGTCATTATTACAAAGGCAATAAAAGAACTGATCTGATAAATGGTGAGCATGTTTTCATGCCTATGTAGTTTCCAAGAATGGCAGTAATTGCACTTGGCAGATAAATCCACGGCAGTTAACCAAAGCCGAGAGTATTGGAGAAAGGCACAAGTTGGCCAAACCCAAATGATTTTAAAAGACTCTGTAAAAATAAACACGTATTCCAATATAATTAATTCCAGTTCCGTCAACCCTGCCTGCTACTTGCAGCAATGTAGCTTGTTATGAAGCAATTATCCTTTGAATCCTTTTAATCCCTTCTGACCATTTTCAGCTTTAATTGTCTTGCTGGATTTGAATGTTGTTATAGTTCAAGTACAGCCGATTAGCACAGGCCTGGCCATCTCGTGATGATTCTCGTGCAAAAAACACTCCTTGCAGTCCCCGGTGGACTTCGCTCCAGATCTATCTGAGCAGCCAGAGTGTAAACTGGCTGCTGTAAACTGGTGCTGTTTGGGGGAGCAAGGGCCAGTACAGACTCAGAGAAAGCA
The DNA here is from genome assembly GCA_007570785.1 of Antilocapra americana. NCBI lineage: Eukaryota > Metazoa > Chordata > Mammalia > Artiodactyla > Antilocapridae > Antilocapra > Antilocapra americana. The sequence continues at coordinate 10,912,474 of ML661883.1, read as the reverse complement.
CCAGGAGCAGTGGGCCACATTCACTGGGGCTCAACAAAATTGCACAAAAACCCTATAATGCTAGTGTCCCAGGGTATCTGGGCAGGATGCAAGCCCTTGGCACTGGAGATGTTTAAGCAGATGACAGGGGAAGGATCTGAGCATCTAGTTGGGGGTGTGGAGAAGCAGGAAGGTGACCCTAATGACCACAAAGATTTCTCCCTTCCCTTAGGGTCTACGATCCAGTGCAATTTGGTGAGACAACAAATACGGTGGAGAAAAATGGTGGAGAGCTTAAGAGTCTCAGCATCAGATCTGCCATCTACTAACTGAAAACCTAAGATTCAGACCAAGAGGGTCCATCTTGGACGAGATTATGATAGGGACAGTTGGTATTTAACCTCTCTGTGCGTCAATTTCCTCATCTGGAAAGTGATAATAGTAGTATTCACGTCATAAAGTGGACCTGAATATTTAATGAGTGAGAACATGTAATACATTTAGCACAGTATCTATCACCTAAGTGCCCAGTCCTGAAATCATCTCATCACCATCAACCTATTCTCTCTCTTTCAGTGGCATTATAATTGCTGTTCCTACTTCCTGCCATGCCCCTGGCCCCATGTCCTCTGTCCTCCACATTGCTGCTGGATGCTCTCTCTAAGTACAAGTCCAATCCTCCTCTTCATCTGAATAAAGCTCCTCTGTTGTTCCCCAGTGCCTACAGGATAAAGCCCATGTTCCTGTTGTCGTTGTTCATTCACTAAGTAGTTGTCCGACTCTTCAAGAACCCATGGACTGCAGCATGCCAGGCTTCCCTGTCCTTTACTATTTCCAGAAATTTGCTCAAACTCATGTCCATTGAGTCAGTGATGCCATCCATGTTCCTGAGCCCGGTGGATAATGCTCTTGAGTCAGTTCTGCTTCGTCTCTCATCATTATCATTCCTTCCCACCTTCTTCCCACCTCCCTTGCAGCTTTTTTTCCCAACCACTCTTTGCTCTCAAAGTCTCCAGTGCCTGCCACACAGTAAGCGCTTAATGCATGCTAGCTGTCTAGCTTTTAAGTCAATGATCTTGGCACATCATTGGGATAACTACAGAAGGAGTTTAAGTATTAGGAAAAGTATGTGTCCAAATCTCAGTTCTTCTGGGTGGCACTGGAAAAGTGTCTTAACCATTTTGAGCTTTCATTTCTTCATTAGGAAAAGATGGGAATGATAATTTCTTTGTCGTAGATTAATGATGAAAAATATATGGGATATCCTGTGTGTTGGTTCTACTGTGGTGCTTGGCACACAATGGGAGCTCTGGAACTGCTGGCTTTCCTCCTTTCATCCAAGTCTTCCCTGGAGCCAATAATCAGAGCATCAGGAGGAAAGACCTAAACACCCAGAGCAGCTTCACTTGGCCACAGATTTGGCTGTAGAAATACCCAGCGGTCAGTGGCCAATACAGGCACTGACAGACGAGGAACACAGATGGGGCTCCCTTTTGGGGAAGTTCAGTTGCACTTGAAAGACCTCAAACTGAGCTGAAGCAGGTTATAAGGAAATGTTACTCACTGGCAGGCTCTCAGAGGGCATGAGTTTGAAAATCTAATCCTTCCCCAAACTGAGGAGAATTACTCAAGCTTGCCATTTCCCTCATTAAAAGGCCATCAAGAATGAGGGAATGGAGACTTCCCTGGTGAGCCAGTGGCTAGGACTCCTCACTCCCAATGCAGGGGGCCTGTGTTCAATCCCTAGTTGGGGAGTAACTAGATTCTACATGCTGTGCAACTAAGACCTGGCACAGCCAAATAAATAAATATAAACAAACATTTTAAAAAAGAATGAGGGAATGATGTCAGTGACCGCTTCAAGGACTTCCTGATGAGTGAAGAAATTCAGACCACATTGACAAAGGACATACTTTAATAAGACACCACCCTACATGCCACCATAGCCAGCTATCTTATTCAAATCTGGAATAAACAGCAAATTATAAAAAGACTAAAGCTAACGCTAAGTCCCTTCAGTCGTGTCCAGCTCTTTGCAACCCTAAGGACTGTAGCCCGCCAGGCTCCTCTTTCCATGCCGTTTTCCAGGAAAGAGCACTGGAGTGGGTTGCCCCATGCCCTCCTGCAGGGGATCTTCCAGTCTCATGGATCAAACCTGAGTCTCTTATGTTTTGTCTCCTGCATTGATGTTAACCACTAATACCACCTGGGAAGGATTATGATACTTTAAGGCACCACCCTCCGTGCCACCTCACACAGCTTTATTATTATTCAAATCTGGAATAAATAACAAATTATAAAAAGACTGCTTGCCTCATACTTTTGGGATCATTCCAGGTTGGTGGAGTCCAAGGGTGCTATGTGTTCTGAGCCCATCATCAACCACAAACCCACCCTCACCATTGGATGCACCCACTGCTCCACCCTCTTCCAGATCCTTCCCTCCCACTGTATGTATGTTGCATAGACTCCTTTTCCCTTCAAGGTTTATCTTGATATAGATTTTAATTTTATTTCACCTGGTTATAAGTATTATATGAGACAGCGTGAAGCTTGACTTATTTGTCTACGTTACAATACTCCTAGGGGATTATGTGAGACCTGAGCTCCCATACCCTTTCCTGAGAAAAGCTTGGGATTTGGGGAAATGGAAGAGAGAATGGGTGAGAGAGCTAAGAAGAAGAAGAAAGGAAGAAACAAGAAAAGGACAAAGCAGGGAGGGAAGAAAGGGAGGAGGGAAGGAAAAAGGGGAGGAAGTTAACCAAAGTTTGACTCCAAGGCAAGGAGTACCATAGGCATGTAAGTCATTGGAAGCTCTTTGCAATGGAAATTCTAATAACATGATTTGACTTTCATAAACAATGGCATATATTAATTGATCTAAACTAATATACTGTTTAAAGTGTCCAGGCTCGACCAGGCATCATATACAGATGCAGACACCAAGAGGAAGATCCAGCAACTTTGCTAACACTCCACCACTGGGTGGAGAAGCAGGGACTCTAACTGGAGCTTTCTGAGATCAGGGTTTTAGCTCTTCCCTCACCTAGAAGAGAGTATTTGTGTGGCTTCTTATTTGATCTGCTGTCTTGCTCCCAGAAGGATTTAATGCCCCTTGTATAATTTTTCTAAGTCTCAGAATCCCAGATTTTCCCATTGCATCATCCCTGCAAGGAAGAGCATACGATTGCACTCAAGGTCAGACTAGACCACTTGGCCTCTGTGTAGAAGGTCGCTGCCCTCAGACGCTGAGTGCAGCCCATGTCCCTGTGACCGTGAACATCAGAGTCCAGGGCAGAACTTCCTAAGTCCCTTTCTGAGCTATTTGCCCCCGATTCTCCTCTACCTGGAGTCACCCAGAAGTTTTCCTCTCCATAAGTTAAGACTAAACTTTGGAAGAAAAAAAAAAATAGGGAGAGATTATCGGGAAGACCCACTGGAGTAGGAGATAACACCTACCCCAGTATCCTTGCCTGAGAAATCCCAAGGACAGAAGGCCCTGATGGGTCACAGTCCAGGGAGTCGAAAAGAGTCGGACATGACTGAGCAACTAAAGCAACAACAACAGCAATTCAAAAATCTACACTGGTGTTCCTGAAACACCAATATCCATACAAATACCTGACATCTTGGTAAAATATAGGTTCTCATCTAGCCGATCTGGGATAAGGCCAGAGATTTTGCATTTCTAATAAGCTTCTAGAGCTTGGATACTGAACTGTGAGCCAAAATTTGAAAAGTAAAAGTCTACAAAACTCACGATTATTTCAATTCAAAGATACTCAGTAGACTTCCATTTCTGGCCAGGGACCAGATTTACCTTCCTAATATAAGTTAAAAGAAAATAGACAAAGTAATAATTTTCAAGATGTTGGCTATCAGGCAGTGAAGGACAGCGATCCCTGGAAGGTGGAAAACAAACAAGGTGAGCCCTTGTAATTGTCCCAGCTTATTGCCTGGAGAGAGCTTCCAGGTCCTAGTGCATGGAGAGACAAGCCAGGTGGAACCTGGGGCCCCTCTCGAGTGGGAGAAGTGGAGCCGAGAATCCAGAGAGAACAGGGTAGCTAGACTTTGCAGGACTGAGGACCAGGGAGGAAAGATCTGCACAGAGTAAGAAACCCAAAGAACTGTACAGGATTCCCTGCGAGTATTCAGCAAAATACAATTCAGCTCCTGTTTGAGGAGACTGCCCAAGTCCAGGGGAAGAACCACCTGTGGAACAACCCACTGCACACAGCACTCTTATGGAATCAGAAAAAGTGCCTATTGGCACCAGCCAGACTAGAAAACTCCATAACTCACGGGACATTGCGTGGAATACTCAGAAAGGTTTTGCTTCATTGGGGGAACCATTAGCCTTTCACTAAATACAGCTCTAGTCTCACCTAAAAAATCTTAAAAGCTAGACCTGAAAGAACCAAGTCATTTCCAAGGAACTTAACTGCATCCCATGACCACACTCAATAGTATTTATAGTAAAACAAAAATACCCAACACAGAATGAGGTAATACTACATTCACTATGTCTGGCATGCGATCAAATATTGTCAAAAATTACCAGTCAGGCAAAGAAGCAGGAAAATATGACCTCTACTGAGGAGAGAAAGCATTAAGTCAAAGCAAACCCCAGGGACTTCCCTGATGGTCTGCCTACCAATGCAGGGAAAATGGGTTCAATCCCTGGTCGGGAAGGATCCCACATGCCATGGAAGAAATAACCCAGCTGTGCACTGCAATTGCCAAAGCCTGACTGCCCTACGGCCCGTGCGCCACAGCAAGAGAAGCCACCACAGTGAGAACCCCTCACAGTGAAACTAGACAGCAGGTCCCCTTTTCCCCTTTACCAGAACTAAAGTCTGCACGCAACAACAAAGACCCAGCACGGACAAAAGCAATTAATAAATAAAGAGTTTTTAAAAAGCAGACCCCAAACTGACACAGATACTGGAATTAGCAAACAAGAATATGAAGGGTTTTAGTAACTGCACTCCCCTTTATGTAAATTTTTAGGAAATACAAACTAACACTGAGTAGAGCAGAGAGCAAACAGCAGAGATTCCAAGGAGACAGGATATCTGGGGGAGTGATGGAGATGTTCATACCATCCTTGTGAGGATGGATGCATGGACGTGTACATAAGTGAAAAGTTAACAAACGTACAATCTAACTGGGTCAGTGTATTGGGTGTCAGTTATACCTCAATAGAGCTGACTGCAAAAGAAGAGTTGCCTGATACACTGAAAATAGTGTCAGATGAAAAAAGAAACAAAAGCAAAGAGATACATAAGATCGTGTAGGGGGAAACCTGAATCTTGGGTGCAGAATCCTGCTCCCCAAACCCTTTATCCTTTATTGCCAGAATCAGACTTTGACCTGCCAGAGTTCAGCAGAGACAAAGCAGACAGAAAATGCTGAGAACAGATCAATGTACTATAGCCTTAGGTAAAATCCAAAGTATTCAGGCAGAGCCAGCCTCCTCAGAGATGTGTATGACCAAAAATTTTGGATGACTTATTTAGAAGAAGTATATATACACACACTGTACACACACACACACACACACACACACACACACACACACACACTCTCACACACACACACACACACACACACACACACACACACACACATAAGCTTAAAACAGTGCCAGCAACCAGTGTGAGAAGATGAGAATACATTTAAAATCAGCGAATCACTCTGTGCTTCTGATCCTGCTGATATGTCAGCCAGTGGCAGCTGGAAGATAGAAATGTGAGTTGAGAAACCAAAGAGATCTCAGTGAGTCAAAGGACTGGACCAGAAAGAGGACAGGAGAGGAGACTGAGCAGGGAAACAGCAAGGGAAAGACCAAGCAGACCTGTGTTCATTTCACTGCCCAGAGGTGCTGCTGAAACGACCAGTGGACGATCATCAGAGGACTTCCCTGGTGGCCCAGTGCTTAAGGTTCCGCCCTTCCACTGCAGGTAGGGCAGGTTCAATCCCTAGTCAGGGAACAAAGATTCCACATGCCTCCCAGCCAAGCAAAACAGAAGATGAAGAAGGGTATAATTTGCAAAGCATTTTCACATCCATAGTGTCATTTGATTTTCATCTTTTGCGGTGGTTAGTCATGTCCAACTCTTTGTGACCCCATGGACTGTAGTCTCCTAGACTCCTCTGTCCTTGGGGATTGTGCAGGCAAGAATATTGGAGTCGGTTGCCATGCTCTCCTCCAGGGGATCTTCCCAACTCAGGGATCAAACTACATTGCAGGCAGATTCTTTACAGTCCGAGCCACCAGGGAAGTCTCTACAACAATAGGAAATACTTTATATCATACTGTGACTATGACAGGTGCTATCATATGCATCTGACATGAATTAACTCACTCAATCTACACACTTACCCTGGCTTCCTTGCCCTCAGTCTTCTCTTCCTTGGCCTTCTAACATCCACTTATGGAAATCAAATCATGTGGCTTTAAAATCACTCAAGATCACCACCTCCTATCTGCTATTTAAAAAAAGAAATCCAAACTCCTTCCATTACATACAAGAGCCTCCATAATCTGAGCCTCTCATCTCTCCCCAGCCTCATTTTTACCACTCTTGTCATGAATTTTATCCTCAACATTTTATGCCCCTTCTGTGGATTCTTCCTGGAGCATTTTTCCTTCCCCTCCTTCTTGGCATAATTAATTCCTCAAGTCTTGGGTCAGGTTCTACTTTCTCAAGCAACGACACCCTAAAATCTTCCACACTGACCCCTCCAAGACTGGCCATGTGCCCACACTCCAGGCCCACACTGTTCTGTTTATCTTCATCTTGAAGACTTAAAACATTCTTTTTAAAAAACTAGTTCTTCAAAGATGGTGATAACCCTGTATGCGAGACAGCAAAAGAGACGCAGATGTATAGAACAGTCTTTTGGACTCTGTGGGAGAGGGCAAGGGTGGGATGATATGGGAGAACAGCATTGAAACATGTAAACTCATATGTGAAATCAATTGCCAGCCCAGGTTTGATGCTTGACACAGGGTGCTCAGGGCTGGTGCACTGGGATGACCCAGAGGGATGGAATCGGGAGGGAGGCTGGAGGGGGGTTCTGGAAGGGGAACACATGTATACCCATGGTGAATTCATGTCAATTTATGGCAAAACCAACATGATAATGTAAAGAAGATAAATAAATAAATAAAATTAAAAAATAATAATAAAAATTATAAAAATAAAAAACTAGTTCTTTACCTAGCAACCCCATGGTGGACTACGAGCCCCTTGAGGGCCAATTGTGTCTTGCTCATATTTGTAACCTGAGATCAGTCACAGGTCCTAGCTGGGAATAAGTACATATTAAACACTTACTGAAATAATATCCATTTTCTTAGAATCCATTTTGATATTTATTTCTATGATAATTGACTTGAGGAGGAGAGGGAGGCATTTCTTTTCCTAAGTTCAGAACCAATGGAGAAATAAGACATAGAAAACCCTGATGGAGATCAAACCATCTTCCAGATGGAGATGTGTTACTGATAAATCAAATAGGAGAATTAAGCTTTGGAGCTATAGCGCTACAAGCCAGTGCGCTGCTTTAGCACCCCAAGTTAGGCAGACTTACCACCATCCCAGCTGAGCTGGAAAATTTGGGGTGTCCCTAGAGCAAGCAGAGTGTGCCCCAGTGAGCTTACAAAGTGGAGGATGGAGAAGGTGGGTGTCCTAGGCAGGCTGCCCCCAACAAGGCCGAAAGGGGCTAAGACAATGCTGCTCAGACGTTCTTCCAAACTGCCCTCCTTAGTGAGTATGAGAGAGATGCCTCCATGGAATTCCCTCGTCATGCAAACAGGAAGCCTGGGAAATGGGGAACCCCAGTGTTATTATTTGCATCTACAGAGAAATTTGCAATTAATGCAATGCTATGAAATACACAATCTCTTCTGCTCACAAATAGTCTAAACTGGGGTGTGCCTGTAAGTGGAAAATGGATCCAATATAATTCTTCCAACCATAGATGGGTTAGCTGAGGGGTGGTTGTGGCTCCTATGCAGCCTTCTGGCATGGATTTAGTAGACTTTTCCAAAGGTGGCAATGATGTTAGCTGACATTCTAGCCCTCAGCATGAGCAGGGGCAGAGGGAGCAGCCAGGGGCTTCTGCAACCCTCCCCACTCCCCACAACTGTGAGATCTGGACAAGATCTTCAAAGGCTGAGGAGCTGAGGGGTGGGATTTGGAAACACAAGAGAACCAAGATTAAATCATGGCACTGCCTTTATTGCCTGTGTGTCCCTGGGCAATTGACATCCTCTCTCTGAGTCTGTTTTATTTTTAGCCAAACCATTTCACGGGCTACTATGATTATTTCAGGCAGGAATAGTGGGAGTCAGAACTAGGATTGTGATGGAGAAGAGGGAAAAAGTTCAAAAAATACTTCAAAGTAAATTCCACAAGATTTTGGTGGTAGTGGTGAAGGTGAAAGAGGAATCCAGCCTTCAAATTGGGGGGATTGGATGGATTGTGACTCTGTGCTTAATTAAGATTAGCAGACAAAATCAAACTGAGGTAGAAGACACAAATTTGTTGTTGGTCAGTTGATAAGTTGTGTCCAAGTCTTTGTGACCCCGTGGACTGCAGCACGTCAGGCTCCTCTGTTCCCCACTGTCTTCCAGAGTTTGTGAAAACTCATGTCCATTGGGTCAGTGATGCTATTATACCATCTCATCCTCGTCGCCCCCTTCTATGAAGATTATTAATTTGGTTTGGGGCATGCAGCGTTTAAGGTGCCTGAAGACATCCAAGTAAAGGTGTCCAACAGACAGACAACCCTAAGGCTTAGGGAAAGAGGACTAGGCTGGATATGGGTGTAGGTGTCATCATCCCACTGTGGGATTTACAACAATGAGTTAAGTTTCAAAAAAGTATTTTAATAGTAATATTTTAATACAGCCATCCCTCCCCCAGATCCCATTTTATTGTCTTCATATCATTTATTATCACTGATATACTATATATTTTGAGTGATATTATTATATGCTATCCTACACTATAGAATATGACCTTCATTGGAATTAAGATTTTTGTCCATATTGTTCACTGCTGTATCCTAGTGTCTAGAGTTACCTGGCATGTAGTAGGTGCTCGAGACTTTTGAGTTTTTTAAGATTATTTTTTTGATGTGGACCATTTTTAAAGTCTTTATTGATATTGCTTTGGTTTTATGGCTCTGAGACATGTGGTGGGGGGGCAACTAGTTCAGTCTGCAACTAAGGACTGAACCCACATTCCCTGCATTGGAAGGCAAAGTTAACCACTGGACCACAAGGGAAGTCCCTCAGAACTTTGTTGAATGAGTATATAAATGATTCTATCACAGAAGTTCATCACTATACTAGTTCAGGAGTGTAACAATGCGAGCTGCTGTAGTAATTCTCAAAGTCTCAGTGATCCTATTGACATTTTTGTCCATATGCTATTTTAGTTGTGGGGTGTATAGCTGTATTCCTAGCCTCTACATACTGGATGCCAATAATATGTTCCATTTCCCATTTGTGACTCCAAAAACATCTCCAGACATTACCAAGTGACACAGTTTATTTTTCAGTCACATCCCAATTCATTGTGTATGGTCGAGTAGACTCCAGTGTACCTACTTCAAGGACTAAGTCCCCTTCCATCCTGAGGCTCCACCACTCCCTAGGGCCTCACTCTTCTTTGTGGGATGCTCTACATTTGGCCAGAGAGGATTATGTGAGAGCCAAGCCTAGAAGGAGCATCCATCATTCCATCCACATGCCCCACCTACCTGCAAAGAAGGCTGGGAAATCTGGTCTATCTCTGTCTATAATGCAAAGGAAATGAACTTGAATAAAGAATATTTGTACTTTGTTAGTGGAAATGTAAATTGGTACAGTAATTATGGAAAAGGGTGTGGGGATTTCTCAAAAAATTAACAACAGAATTACAATTTGATCTAACCATTCCACTTCTGTCTATTCATCCAAAGGATGAAAAACATTAATTTAAAAATTATAGATGCACCCCTATGTTCATTACAGCATTTTTTTACAATAGCCACAATATGGAACCAACTTAAGTGTCCATCACTGGATGACTGAATGAAGACGTGTTATACACACACACACACACACACACACACACACACACACACACAACTGAATACTACTCAGCCATAAAAAATGAAGTCTTGTCACTTGTGACAACATGGATGGACCTTGAAGATTTTACGCTAAATGAAATGTCAGAGAGAAAAACAAATATCATATAGTTTCCCTCATTTCCCTCATGTGTGGAATATGAAAACAAACAATAAATAAATGAACCAAACAAAAGTAAAAACACAGATGACAGAGACTCAAATAGTGGTTACCAGAGGAGATGGGCAAGTGGACACAATGGGTAAAAGGGGTCAATGGATGGTGATGGATGGAAACTAAAGTTTTGTGGTGGGCACACTGTAGTGTATACAGAAGTAGAAACAGAATGTTATTACACATGAAACTCCTATAATGTTATAAACCAGTGCTGCTGCTGCTGCTGAGTCGCTTCAGTGGCGTCCTACTCTGTTCGACCCCATAGACGGCAGCCAACAGGCTCCCCCGTCCCTGGGATTCTCCAGGCAAGAACACTGGAGTGGGTTGCCATTGCCTTCTCTAATGCATGAAAGTGAAATTGCTCAGTCATGTCTGACTCTTAGCGACCCTGTGGACTGCAGCCTACCAGGCTCCTGTGTCCATGGGATTTTCCAGGCAAGAGGACTGGAGTGGGGTGAAGTGCCTTCTCCAGTGTTAGCTCAATCAGTTAATCTATCTACCTATCTACAGTCCATGGAATCACAAGAGTCAGACACAGCTTAGAGACTAAACCATCACCAACCCTCTATCTATCCAGCTTTTAAATACTTGTTGCTGAAGAACTCAGCAAACACAATGCAAAGGATTCTTGAAGCCAGCCACTGTGTAAGGCATGGAGACCTTTCTGTCCCTAGAAGTATTCATTCTCTCCCTAAGTCCACTGCAGGCTGTTTTTAAATTAAGGTAGATCATAAACCTCGAAGTTCATTATTGGATTACCGCCCTTGGCATCAAGGGAGGAGCCACACTTGTTAAAATGTTCCAGTTTGCTCCACCTAAGAATCGCTGGGGTTTTATAGTTGACCTCCAGCAACTTTCTTCTCAACCTTCCCAGAGGTACTATCTGACTTATCTTTAGAACCCTAGTGCTTCCTTCCCTAAATCCCTTTACATGTAACAAGTAAAAACATATATATACTGGCACAACATGCCAGTATATAGTAGGGACTCAATAAATATTTACTAAATAAATGAATGTTTATTATTCTTATACCCAATTCTGACTTCTGAAAACAGTACTAGGTGTATCTCCTACTTCACTCCATAAAGAAATATTGAACATCTCCATTTGTTTCCCTGATCACATGAATGCCATCCAGCAATTCCCTCTGAAGCCATTTCCACTGCCAGGATGCTATGAAAAAGGTTGTTCAGTTCACTATGTGGTAGCTGCTGTGTCATTTTTAAGCAATGTATATTCTAAATTTCAAAGTAAAAGTGTTATATAAAAAGGAACATTGTTTCGTGAATTTCCTCCAACATTATCTTATTTACCTTTAAACTGGGCTTATGTGTTTAAACTTGTCTCTGGAGTCTTAGTCACTCAAAACACAAACACATACATTGCAGAGTTTGCCACCCATAAGATCCACAGGCATTTGATGATTTTTTTCTTTTTTTTTCTTTAACATGCACTTTCCTCTTCTGTCACTCTGAGCTTAGCTTAGTTGTACCTACATTCCCTTTTGAAATGCTATCTCCGTGAATCTCATCTTGCTCATTCTTTCAAGCTGCTGTCTTTCAAGAAACATTTCAAGGGAAATACACCCTGAACAGCCTCATCAGGCCTCAGTGATGTCTTCTGATTATGCGTTTGATTAGTATTGACTCCATTTCTCTCTTCTGCTTTCCTCATCACAATAACTACAGTCTCTCCCCGATAATATCAACACACCAGCCTCATAGGGCCATAATGAGGAGTCCCTTCAGGAGATTAAACCAAGCATCTCTAGTTGGTTTGAATTTCCTGACAAGAAGCAGAGGAGAGGAGAGAGGATAGGAGGTTAAAAGCACCCAGGACTCCTTTGAACACCAGCCTGGGGCATCACTAGGAATAGAGACATGGTTGGCTGGAGAGCATGGGGTCCATCCCCAAAACACAATCTCTGTTATTGTCACCTATAACCCAATTTTATGTGTTCATTCCCACAAATCAATAGAAACAGATGAAGTCTGGGACTCAGAGGAATAGTAAGATAAGGGGAAGTCTAATTAGAAACACAAAGGCAGACTTGGGGAGCCAGGTGAAAGCTGGTGAACATAAGTCATCAGTCCACAGAGAGGAGCTAATATTATACAAGGCTCTGGAGTAGAGGGGAGACAAAGTGAACAAGGATACCCAAGGGAACTTTGTGGTTTTGCGAAGATTTTTTTGATGTGGACCATTTTTTTTTTTAAGTCTTCAATGAATTTCTTACAATATTGTTTTGTGGTTTATGTTTTGGTTATTTGACTGCAAGGCATGTGGGATCTTAGTTCCCAGACCAGGAATCAAACCAGCAACCCCTACATTGAAATGCAAAGTCTTAACCACTGAACCACCAGGGAAGTCCCCCCCCCACCCCTCCTCCATGAAAACTTGTAAATCATGCAGAAATGTATACTGTTGGCCTGGGACACTTACCAACCAGTTTTAGCCTTCTTAAAGAAAGGGCCCCTATGTAACAGGCGTGAACAAGGATTCATTTATCAAACTGCGCAAGAGCAGCCGGTGCTTCCTCTAGGGAGTTGGGAGGATGGGTCTTAGGATGAACATCCTGGTACTACTGGTAGAGAGATTAAGGACTCTTACCCATCCGGATGACAGTACAATGAAGGGGCATCAAGGGCTTCCGGCGGGCCTCCACGCAGTAATTTCATTCAGACCTGGCAGCCACCAGCTGAGGTAGGTGTCATTATCCCCATTTGATAGATGGGAAGACTGACACTCAGCCAGGATAAGAAGCTTCTGGAAGACCACCTAGCTAGTGAGTGGTTGCTTGTTACCTCTTGCCCTATGTCCTCTTTGGCTGTCTGTGACACACGATGCATGAGAAAACATTTTGATATGTGTTTCTTCTTCTTCAGTCCCTAAGTCATGTCTGACTCTCTGTAACTTCATGGACTGCAGCATGCAAGGTTTCTCTGTCCTTTATTATCTCCCAGAGCTTGCTCAAACTCATGTCCATTGAGTCAGTGATACCATCCAACCATCTCATCCTCTGTTGCCCCCTTCTCCTCCTGCCCTCAATCTTTCCCAGCATCATTGATATCTATTTAATGCCTTACAGATAGAAACAATGATCACTATTCAGAACTCCAATGACCAGAAGGGTCCACAGTGAAAACAGCTGCTTCCAAAAGTTGTCTATTTGCCCACCCCTCACTGACAGGTCACGACATGGAATATGACCTCCGGAGGTAGAGCAGGTACCTTCACAAACCCACCTCGCTCTCCTACTCCATCCAGAATAATTTGACTTCACCTGTGGTTCCTTGCTCCTCACCTCCCCCCACCATGCCAAGCCTCATGTATCTCTTCCTTCTCTTTTCTTAGTCCCTCCACTTTTAATCACTCTGCCTGGAGTCTCCCCACCCATGCCCACTCTGGGCAACCTCCACATATCCTTCTGGACTCAGCTCAGAAGCCCAAAGACTCACAATGGCTTCCACTGGTGGTGTCACACCCCCTCTACTCCACTGGTGTGTTGGTGTCTCTCTCTCTCCCGCACTGTACAGTGACTGGGGAAGCTGAGACCACATCTCACAGGTGTATGCCCTAGTGTCCAGCATAGAGCCAGCCTTGTCAAAACTGGCATGTTGATTCTACACTGAATGCACAATTTCAGAGAGAACTCAGGCAGTCTGCTCTCGCTCTGATGTCTCTTCTCCTCTCTCAACTCCACAATTCTACACCCAGACTTGTTGATAAAGATGATGCCATCTTTCTAAATTCCATATATGTGTTAATACACTGTATTGTTGTTTTTGCTTCTGGCTTACTTCACTCTGGATAATATGGAATTTAGAAAGATGGTAACGAGAACCCAACATGCGAGACAGCAAAAGGAACGCAGATGTATAGAATAGACTCGTGGACTTTGTGGATGAGGGTAAGGGTGGGATGATAAGGGAGAAGGGCATTGAAACAAGCTAATTATCATATGTCTAATCAATCGCCAGCCCAGGATTGATGCTCGGGACTGGTGCAGCGAGATTTCCCGGGGGGGGAGGGATGAGGGAGGGGGGTTCTGGAGGGGGAGCATATGTAAACCCATGGTGATATCATGACATTGTATGGCAAAAACAATAAAAAAAAAAAAAAGATGATGCCAGAAGCAAACTTCAGACCTCTTCTCCTCATCTGCCACTCCTCCAGAAAAGTTCACCCTCTGCAAAGTTCAACTTGCAGAGTGGTAGAAACAGGGAGATTCATGGCCAGGTCCTAGCTTTGGAAGGATCTGATGGAGCCTGAGGAGGTGGTTGGGCTCCTTTTTCTTCTTTAAATAGAATTTTTTTTTTATCTGAGGCCAGAGGTCTCCAGCTGGGCACTGGTTTGGTCAGGCATCTACCAGATTTCCTCTTGCCCAAGGGCCCCGTGACATTACATGTCCAGTCTGCACATACAGTCCTGGAGAACTTCAGTCAAAATGAAGCAAGTTGGAGCGTCCTTCCAAGGTGGTGGTGGTTTAGTAGCTCAGTCATGTCTTACTCTTTGAGACCCCATGGACTGTATCCTGCCAGGCTCCTCTTTCCATGGGATTTCCCAAACAAGAATACTGGAATGGGTCTCCATTTCCTTTTCCAGGGAATCCTCCTGACCCAGGGTTCAAACCCTCATCTCCTGAATTGGCAGGTGGGTTCTTTTCCACTGAGCCACCAGGGAAGCCTGCCCTTCCAAGGGGATTAGCCAAATAATTAGAAAGGTTGATCTGGAAAGACTCTGAACATTCTGACCTTTATATTATTGGAACAAGCAAGAAGGATCCAGACTTCTAAACCTGGAGAACCAGAGAAGGACATTCCCAAAAGCCCACAAATGGAACATGAGCTATAGGTTCAGGACTCTACCTGGGAACAGAGACATGAGGAAAACCACAAGTGTATTCCACATTTGTAAAGTGAGATGAGAAGCACGGGCTGGCTTTGGAAGCAGAGAAATAAGAAACTGTCCTTTCCCTGGAGGAATCATAGTAGTTTTTAAAGAGGAAAGTCAGAAGAATTACATAACTCAACATCCTAACTCCAGGCCCAATAGACTTTTTCCAACTTACATACTTATCAGATGGTCATTGACCCAGGGCCTCTCAAAGTTTTCACACTGTGGACCACTTCATAAAGGGCAAAGACCATGAAGTCCATCAACAGAGCTATAGGAGAAAAAATTACTAAAAAGTCTGGGATAAACTTACTTGCAATGCTAGTGAATGCTTTCTTCTTTCTTTTAATGTTGTAATTGAATTAATTATTCATACTCAAAGCCAGTATGACAGAGGCCAAGCCTGAGATCACCAAAAATACTACAGTTGAAGAGCATTCATTTCTATTTATCCTTCCAGACTCATGTGAAATTTCACTTCTACCAGGAAGCCTTCCTTGATTCCATGCTTTATTCAACAGAATGAATTCCTCCTTACCCTTGATCATGCTGCACCATCACTTCTCTGTTTATTTGTGTGTAAGTCCAGCCTTGAACCATGAGCTAACTTCCCAAGAGCAGGACTGAGTGTCTGCCCTTACCAAATCCACAGGATTTATCACTCTGACTAACGATATCCATAAGGGCTAGTAATGCTCTGTTGAATCAAACTGACATGTGTGTAGAAGAGAAACCCAGTTCACAGGTTGTCAGGTCTCACATATGAAACATTTGAATGCCTTACCCTCTTCCTCAGCACAAGTCAAGGTGCCTTGGAAAACCCATCAACCTGAAAAACATAGGCCAACTAGAGGGATATGTTGCCTTGCTGAGCCACCAGCTGAAATGCCAGCCAGCCTTCACCCCCTCTGAAATCACCTACCTGTGTGAAATGAAATTTTCCACTTTATTGCTGTTGTTTAGTTGCTAAGCTGTGTCTGACTCTTTTGTGACCCATAGACTGTGGCCCTCCAGGCTCCTCAGTCCATGGGATTTCCCAGGCAAGAATACTGGAGTAGATTGCCATTTCCTTCCCAATGCAGGGATCAAACCTGCATCTCCTGCATTGGCAGGTGGATTCTTTCCCACTGCACCATCAGGGAAGCCCAAATTCTTCACAAAGAGCATGGAAAAGTCTGCTGAGTCATTCTTTGCAGAAATATGGTTTCCAGTAACCTAAACTTCTTCCACAAAGAGATGATCCATCACATAAGCAGGTTCCTGATTCTCTCATGGGAAGTGTAAGAAATTGGCTATTGACCAGAGGAATCATCCAATTAACCCTCCCGCTCAGACCTGATTCATGCCCCATGACACCTGCCAGCGGTTCCTCTGACCTGATTCCCAGGGGAGGACAGGGCAGCCTAAGAGAGTGAGGCAGGGAGGCAGGGCGGGGGCACCACTTGCCAGCGGGGAGGGAGGCTTCCCTGGAAGAGGGACATAAGCCCGGCTCCTGGCACACACAGAGCCTGTGTACCTGGGAGTCTGACACTCCGTGTTGAAAGAGTTCCTCCACCAACAGATTGCAGCCTGTCGATTACTCAGCAGCAGTGTAGGGGAGCCTGAGGGGAAGCAACAGCCTTCACAAGGAAACCAGCCCACGCCCAGGTTGCACCTTTTACCCGGGGAACTCGCCCAGGGCCAGTTCCTATGCCAGCTGCCAAAAGAGCTGGGTTGGCCTGTGCACGGGGAGGTGGGGCTGGCTGGCAGAGCTTCTGCAGGTTGGGGATTTATGGCTCATCCCTTCTCCATTCTCCCTCCACCAAATTCTCCTACGTATTCCTAGGGTCTCCGCTCCTGAAAGCCCAGGATGAACCAATGGAGACAAGAACCGAGGGCCCCACATGGAACCCTGCTCAATGTCATGCGGCGGCCTGTATAGGAGGGGAGGTGGGGGGAGAATGGATACATGTCTTTTGTTGTTGTTCAGTCACCAAGTTGGGTCCGACTCTTCTCGACCTCGTGGACTGCAGCATTCCAGGCTTCCCCGTCCCTCACTATCTCCCAGAGTTTGCCCAAGTCCATGTCCATTGAATTGGTGATGATACATGTATAGGTATGACTGAATCCTTTTCCTGCCCACCTGAAACTATCACAATACTGTTGATTGGCTCTGTTCCCACTGTTAATACAGAACAAAAAGTTTCAAAGCAGGAAGAAAGTGAAAGTGAAGCAGCTCAGTCATGTCTGACTCTGTGCGACCCCATGGACTGTAGCCCACCAGGCTCCTCCATCCATGGGATTTTCCAGGCAAGAATATTGGAGTGGGTTGCCATTTCCTCTCCAGGAGATCTTCCCGACCCAGGGATGGAACCTGGGTCTCCCACATTGTAGGCAGATGCTTTATCGTCTGAGCTCCCAGGTAAATTCTTTCTGTTAAAACAGGAAAAAGTGAAAAGTGAAAGTTGATCAGTTGTGTCCGACTCTTTGCAACCCCATGGACTATACAGTCTGTGGAATTCTCCAGGCCAGAATACTGGAGTGGGTAGTCTATCCCTTCTTCAGAGGATCTTCCTGACCCAGGAATCAGACCAGGGTCTCCTGCATTGCAGGCGGATTCTTTACCAACTGAGCTATCAGAGAAGCCCTCAAAACAGAAAAGGCAGTCCAAAAGAAAGTTGTACCCAGGGAAGATCACAGCAGATGCTTTCAGCAGCCTTGATTGCACTGGCCCTCAACCCCCATCTTTCATCATCCACTCCATCTTCCTCGAAGCTCCAGAGTAAAAGCTCTAGAAGACTCAGCAGAACCTCTCACTCATCTTCAAGCACAGCTTCAAAAGCTCCTTGTTTGCTCTCATCAGAACTCATTAGCAAGACAGACACCTCCTCGTCTGCCTTCAGTCTCCCCAGATTTGTCTCCAAGCTCAAAGGGAGCCCTGAGGAGTGAGGGGGAGCTGTGGTCTCATCGGCTACATTAGTGGCACCCTATGCATACACATCTGGTCTTTCTCTAACCTCACATAGAGGGCTGTGCTCACACAACTTCATGGTCCTCTCAGTTACCCCCAAAACCCCCTCAAATACAAGGAATTTGGACCCCTAAAATGCCTCATCACATTTTCAGTTCAATTCAGTTGCTCAGTCATGTCCGACTCTTTGCAACCCCATAAACTGTAGCACACCAGGCCTCCCTGTCCATCACCAACTCCTGGAGTCCACCCAAACCCATGTCCATTGGGTCGGTGATGCCATCCAACCATCTGATCCTCTGTCATCCTCTTCTCCTCCTGCCCCCAATCCTTCCCAGCATTCGGGTCTTGTCCAATGAGTCAACTCTTTGCATAAGGTGGCCAAAGTATTGGAGTTTCAGCTTTAACATCACTCCTTCCAATGAACACCCACGACTGATCTCCTTTAGGATGGACTGGTTGGATTTCCTTGTAGTCCAAAGGACTCTCAAGAGTCTCCTCCAACACCACAGTTCAAAAGCATCAATTCTTCAGTGCTCAGCTTTCTTCACCTTCCAACTCTCACATCCATACATGACTACTGGAAAACCATAGCCTTTACTAGACGGACCTTTGTTGACAACGTAATGTCTCTGTTTTTAATACGCTGGTCATATTAAAAGGTTGGTCATAACTTTTCTTCCAAGGAGTATGCGTCTTTTAATTTCATGGCTGCAATCACTATCTGCAGTGATTTTGGAGCCCAGAAAATAAAGTCTGACACTGTTCCCACTGTTTCCCCATCTATTTTCCATGAAGTGATGGGCTCCAGGTAACATGCACGTGTGCTCAGTCACTCAGTCGGGTCTGACTCTTTGTGACCCCAGAGACTGTAACCCGCCAGGCTCCTCTGTCCATGGGATTCTCCAGGCCAGACTACTCCATGGGCTGCAGTTTCTTTCCCCAGGGGATCTTCCCAACCCACGGATCGAGCCCGTGTTTCCTGCGTCTTCTGCACCAGCAGGCAGATTCTTTACCGCTGAGCCATCAGGGAAGAACTTCAGGGTTCAGAGTACAAGCCAGTTTACAGTTTCCCAAACACACCGTGCTGGGCTTTAGCCATCAAACGGCAGTATTTCTGGAGCCAGGCACTGGCAATACCATCAGGAACCACAAGCAGAATCAGTGTTCTCAGATTCCCCAGAAGGGAAGATGACGCTGAACAAGCAACTACACCTTTGCCCAGCTACCCACCTCTGGCTGGGGTACCCTTTCTCCTCTGCTTCTTGGCCAGGCCACAATCTCCCACTCCTTCTTCAAGAGAATCTAGGAACTTCCCTGGGTATCCAATGGCTAAGGTTCTGAGTTCCCAATGCTGGGTTCAATCCCTGGTCAGGGAACAACTAATAGATCCCACATGCTACAATCAAGAGTTCACATGCCACAACTAAAGATCCTGAATGCTGCAACCAAGACTGAAGATCCTGCTTGCTTCCCATATTAAGACCAGGCGCAGCCAAACGAGGGCTTCTCAGGTGTCACTAGTGGTAAAGAACCCACCTGCCAATGCAGGGGATGTAAGAGACACAGATTTGATCCCTGGGTCAGTCTGTGGGGTCGAAAAAGTCAGACACACCTTACTGACTCAACGTTCAGGCACGCACAGCAAAATAAATAAATATTAAAAAAGAAAGGGAGACTCGGCCTAAATACCCTTCAATGTAGGTCATTCTTAGCCGTTTGCCTTCTGGGTTCTCATTCTATCTTGGTCCAATTTGCTGTGTCTCTCCTTGTTAAGAAGAATGAAGCCTCCTTGGTGATAGAACCTACATGGTCTCATTTCTGCCTTCTCATGATACGTGCCCAAAAATTATTGGTGAGTTGACAGAGCACCATATCATAGCCTTTTGGATCTCCTTCAAAATAAAGCCCCGATCTGACCAGCCCGCCCTCCACCCCTCCTACTGGTGTCCAAAGCCCCCTGGACCTCCTCAGCCAGCCCCTCCTGGTGTCTCTGCTTCTGGTCTTGCTCCCTACAGATTCCCCATACAGAGGCCAGTTGGACCCCTTGCAGCATAAATCCCATCACATGGTTCCCAGTTCAAACTGCCCCACACTTAGTCACCCCGGTCGCCGCCACCGCCCACAAGACCCCATGCGAACGGGGCCCCAGGTTATTCAGGTACCTCCCCTCATGTTGCTCCCACTTCTGTATCTTGTGGCAACCACCCTGTCCTGCTTTTGAAACCCCCCAAACCTGCTCCCACCTCCCTGCCTTTGTCACTGCGCAGACACGTTTCCTTTGACACGCTCACACCCTACTATTTCCTTTCCCCAGTTCTCTGCAGGCTTCCCTGGCTTCGTATCTGAAGCATCATCCTCCGTCATCTCATCCCACCTCCCTGTCCCCTGCTTCACTGCTGTGTTTCTAGCACATCTCATCCTCATGGCTAGCGCCAGCCTTGTTACACGTGTTCATTGACTTGCTATTGGCTATTGCCCGCATTCCGTGCCCTTGGGGGCGTGAGGTTGCCCCAGGTTATTTGTGCAGCAACACTCTGCTACATCCATCACTGGAAACCCTCAGCCCCTCCCCCTCGGGGCAGACACTAGTGGATCTGAGGTGGGTGAGACCACCTTTTCCTTCTCGAAAGGAAAGGCCTGTCCCGAAGCCACGATCATGGAGCAGCAGCAAGACTTAAGGAGGCCACCCGCAGCTCGCTGCTGATGAAAGGCCTGTTTGTGAGTCCTCTCTCACCCCGTGGGCCCGCTCGGGAGGGGGTAGTGTAACCCAGATACCATCGAGCTTTGGCAAATCACACTCCTTAAACCATTTCCTGGCAGAACATGGGGCAACTTGAAAGGTGAGGACTAGACAGATTCACCAGTGTCTACACGGCAGCCAGAGCCATAACCTGGTCACCATCTTCCTCTGCTTGACAGCCCCGAAGAACCCCCGCCTTTGCTTCTTTTCTGGGACTTCCTAGAGCTGACAACACTTTCCAGATGTGACTCCTGACTTTCCACGCCCAGCTCTCCGCACACTCAGCCAGTCTCCCCAGTCCTGACATTCACTCCTCCATACTATTCACTCCAGTTCTCCTAAGAACTACGGTTCCCTGAAGTTCCATCCTCTCTCAAGCCTCCGCACCTCGGCTTAAGCTGGTCCCACTGCCTGGATCACCCTTTCCTCTGTCTTTAGTGAATATGACCCATTCATCTTCCAAGCCTCAGCTCAGAGACCACCTCTATAAAGTGCCTCCTGACACCTCCTCAGAGTGTGCCCTGACCAGGCAAAAATGCTGTCCTGGGTGCCCTCCTGGAGCTGCAGGAGAGCAAGATCAGGCAAGCAAATACAGTGCAACCAACTGTAGGCATCATTGGGACTTCCCTGGTGGTGGAATGGCAAAGCATCTGCCTCCCAGTGCAGGTACTTGGGTTCAATTCCTGGTCGGGGAACTAAGATTCCACATGCCACAGGGCAGCTAAGTCCATGCACCACAGCTAAAGAGCCCTCATACTGCAGCAAAGACCCAGCACAGCCGAAAAACAAAAACAAACAAAAAAACAGCAGGCATCACTGGCGATCGCCCACAGCTGAAGACTGAAATGCTGTGGGTTTGTTATAGGCAGATTCAATTTAGTTCAACAGACATTTATTGTATAACTATTTAAGCCAGACACATTCACAAATAACTACTGAATTATAACTGGTCCCTATACTTATTACCTGGATAACCAAAAATTGACTGCTTTTAAAGTTCAAGACATTTTTTAAAAATATCTTCAGCTTCTATCACTTTTGGCCATGTCACTGGAGTCTTGCTGTCAGAACCTTTTGATGGAAGGAGGGCTAACAGAATTTTTCAGAGTCAAAGCACAGATAAGCTAATTTACATACTGCTTGAATATAGTTAGTGTTGTACCTTTTAAAGTTAGGGCTGTAACTTTAAGCTTGTAAGAAGATGGAAAGAAATTAAGTGAGAATCCACCCAATGCTACAGTGGACACAGTCACTGATGCTTTAAAAAAAAGTGTGGGTTTTCATAATTGAAGAAGATACACGTACCCCAATGTTCACTGCAGCACTACTTACAATAACTAGGTCATGAAAACAACCTAGATGTCCATCAACAGATGAATGGATAAGGAAGTTGTGGTACATATACACAATGGAATATTACTCAGCTATAGAAAGTAATGCATTTGAGGCAATTCTAACCAGTGAATGAACCTAGAGCCTATTATACAGAGTTAAGTTAGTTAGTAAGAAAAAGACAAAGACAGTATATTAGTGCATATATATGGAATCTAGAAAGACAGTACTGATGATTCTAAATGTAGGGTGGCAAAGGGAACACAGACATAAAAAACAAACTTTCGGACATGGTAAGGGAAGGAGAGGGTGAGATGATTTGAGAGAAGAGCATTAAAACATACACATTACCATATGTAAAAGAGATTGCCAATGGGAGTTTGCTATATGGTGAAGGGAACCCAAAGCTGGTTCTCTGTGACCACCTATAGGGGTGGGAAGGGCAGGGAGGTGGGAGAGGGGTAAAAGAGAGAGGGGACATATGTATACCTACAGCTGTTTCATGCTGATGAATGCAAAAACCATCACAATAGTTTAAAATAATTATGCTACAATTAAAAATTTTTAAAAGGTGGGTTTTGACTGAGCTTATAGTATATATTTGAGAGAGCATATGTTTATGGCCACCAACCTTCCAAGCAGAACCAAAACCCAAGGAGGGGAGTGACTTCCTCTGCGTTGTTCACTGTACCATTTCCAGTAACAAAAATAGTGCTGGACACATGCTAGATGCTCAAGAGCTATTTGTTAAGCCATTGAATTCATGATGACACATTGGAAACCTGCTTAGGTCAAGTGAAAATCCTCATTTTCCTGCAGGAAATACTGGAGGCCCATAGCTACTAGTATCAGAGCCCCGGTAAGGAACCTCTCACTTCATCATGAATAATCCAGTCCTTTCTCTTCTTATATGATGAGGGCCAGAGAGGGAGAGCATATCATCTAACATCACGCAGCCCCTCAGCAGCAGAGCCGAGAGGGGAGGGAACCAGTCACGCTAGGTGTAATCTTACCACTTGTAAGCTTTCTGACTTCTAAATAACCAGAGCAAACTTCTTAACCTTTCTGAGTAGCAGTTTTTTCATCAGTAAAAAGAGGGTGGTATGGCTATTTCAACAAATTTAGGTGGTTACATAAAATAACAAGTGGAAAGAAGTTTGGCACATAGGATTCAATAGGAGCTCATCAAATCTCAGGAAACACTAAGAGATGCTCAGAAAAGACAGCATGCTAACAATAATAACAGTCACATTTTGTTGAGGCTGACAGTGTCCCAGGCATGATGGTGGGAGATCTCACCTGGAGTAGTTCATTTAATCCTTACAGCACCCACTGAGGTTGGTACTGATTCAGTTCCACTTGACAGCTGAAGACACTGAGGCTCAGCGTGGTTTCCTGGCTCACCCAAGATCACAAACTTGACCTCCCGTTGGTCTGACCCTGGACTCCGGGCTCCCAACCGTGATGCCGTACTGCTTGGAGAGCATGTGTCCGGTGTGTCCTGGGGACCCTCTTTAATATCAAAGACTTGTGAAACAGAGAGGGTGCAGGACCAGGCTAAAGGCATTTCCCAGGTCTGAGGATGGCTAACCCTCTGAAATCTCTGTGGAAATCTTTGAGCTGCATTAACCATATATTCCTGGACCTCCCAGTTAGAAAACGGGAAATAAAATTTGCTATCATTTAAGCCCATCTTTCAGGCTTCCCAGGTGGCTCGATGGTAAAGAATCCACCTGCCAGGGCAGGAGACACAAGAGATGCGGGCTCAATCCCTGGGTTGGAAAGAGCCCCTGGAGGAAGAAATGGCTACCCACTCCACTATTCTTGCCTGGAAAATTCCATGAACAGAAGAGCCTGGCAGGCTGCAGTCCATGGGGTCACAAACAGTCAGACATGACTTAGCAACTAAACAATTACCCTAGATGGAAAATTTTTCTTCAGAAAGTAAAGTCTCTGTCTGGTCTGTCTTTCCCTCTGCCTCTGTCTCTCTCACATACACACCTATACTCTTATCTCTCCTTCACCTTAATTCACTAATCTCTGTAGCCCAGTACTTCTCAAAGTATAGTCCGTGGACCCATAGCATCAGCATCATCTGGGAATTCACTGGGCGCACGGAATGTCGGACCCACAGAGTCAGGCGCTCTGGCCTCTTTGTTCCAGCGAGCCCTCCGGAGGCTCTTACACACCCTAGAGACTGAGCACCGCCACGTTCGCCGAGGAAAATCAAGCCTCTCTATCCTGCCCGCCCCCTTCTCCAAACCAAGCGAGAGAATAAATTACGGCTCTTCATGGCTTTTAAATGTCAAGGATCCTGAGCTCGGAGAACAAGGACTCAAAAAGGCCAAACCAAAGCCCTGGTCTGGGAGGGCTGGGCCTCAGGCTTAGCCAGGGCCCACTCCAAAGTCACAGCTTCTCCAAAGACGCCTCCCTCTCCCTGAGAAAGACAATAAAATCCGCAGTTCGAAGGACAATGTAAAAAACACGGACCTGGGAGGGAAGCAGCAGCTGGCTGCCGGGAGGGGAGGGGTGGCTGAGATGAAGGGCCCCCCGGGGCCTGATAGCCTCGCGAAGTTACCCGTAAACCTCCCTTCCCTCAGCCACCAAGATGGCCTTGTTCCGTGCCGCTCACCCACTTCAGTCACATAAAGAGCGATAAAGGAAGACAAGGGCGGAATAACCTCTAAATAAAAGATGAGGTAATTTTGAAGGCACATTAGGGTTTTATGTGTATTATGGCTTGTGGTTTTTTATTCAAACCCAGGGAGGGTTGGCCACTCAACCCCTTACAGGGCAGTCACCCTCATAAAAGCACCAAGGCCGGGCCCGCAAATGGCCCAGAGCTGGGCTGTGCAGCTCCGATGGCTTGGGGAAGGATGGGGGGAAGGCGGAGAAGGCGCAGAAGGCATTTTTCATCCCCTTAGCCTGAGTGTTATTGCCACTAGAACAAAATGAAAGCATTCTGGGCTCTGCCCCTCCTCTTGGGTTTGTCTCCCAAAACGGAACATTCTAGGGAACCTTCCGTAGTCCAAGAGAGACCAATCCTGAAATGACTGGCTGGCTAACGGTGGCCTGGTGCAGCTTGCAAGTTCCAATGAAGGATAACGAAAGGTAATACTTGACAGTTCAGAGAGCACTGCATTTGTAGAATCAAAATGTCCAAATGCCCAGAGACCTGGAAGCAGACAAGAACCACCTTTTCCTTGGGGCCAAGAAGGTTCTGGGTAGGAAAGCTTGGGAGGGCAAGGTGGATGCCCTGATCCAGGGTCCTGCCTACCTGCATGTGTGCTAAGTCACTTCAGTCATGTCTGCCTCTTTGCGATCCATGGACCGTAGCCTGCCAGCATCCTCTGTCCATGGGATTCTTCAGCCAAGAATACTGGAGTGGGTTGCTGCGCCCTCCTCCAGGGGATCTTCCCGACCCTGGGATTGATCCATTCCTTATGCCTTCTGCGTTGGCAGGCGGGTTCTTCACCACCAGCACCACCTGGGAAGCCCACAGGGTCATTCACCATTTCTTTGCAGGCTCTTCAATACAGTTAGGCTATAGCCAGAGGACAGGAGCCCTGAAACTAACCTCAGGCTTCTGTTTTCCTATTTAATTACATATGAAACTTGGACTGGGTCACAAACTCACATCTTAACCATCATCTCCATGGTCATCATCAAGGCCAAGGGTGTTCCCCGAGCACTTCTGTGTGTCTGCCCAAAACTAAGGGCATTACAGGCATATCTTTAGCATCCCCTAGAGTAGAAACTTTATCTGCACTTTACAGATGTAGAAATCAAGCCTTACAGAGGGGCAGTAAATCACCCAGGACATGGCAGAAGAGCTAGGACTCAAATCAGGGTCTCCTTGACTCCTAGTATATGCAGCAAATAATTTGAGGATAGTAATTCTATGTTAATAATATTAAGGATAGTTAACACTAGCAGAATACTTACCAAGTTCCAAGCACTCTTCTAAATTCTGTATGACCTCACTTAAACCTCCTAACAGTGGAATTAAGGCCCAGAGAGGCAGGCTAAATAGTGGCATTCTCCCAACAGAAAAGCAGAGCATCTTGCCCATGAACCACAAGGGGATGTACACAAGAGTTACATTATTCATGTGTTTACAGCACCTCCTATATACTGAGTGCCATGGTAGGTGCTTGGATGGGATGGAAGTCCGCAAAGATGAGTAAGACCTGGTCCCTGCCTTCAGAGCAGCTTCTAATCTAGTGAAGGGGAAACAGAGACATGCCAACAGGGAATGAAAGGGGCAGAGTTTCCACTCCCATCTTCTGTGAACCTGAGTTCTTCTGTTGACAGTGAGGTCTCCTACACCTGGCCTCCGAGAAGGCTTCACTGGATTTGTTCCCATAGATACGTGCAGATATAAGCAAGCTTAGGAAGTCCTCACTGTCAGCCAGCCTAATTCCCTGAGTCAGCAACAACAAAATACAGATGCTTCCTGAATCTTTTCAAGGACAAGTCAGCCCAGTGTTTTCCAAACCCAGGAGAGGGTATCCAGGTCTCCACCCCCACCCTTAAGATGCAATAACTCCTGCTTCAAGGTTGCCTTGGGCTTCCCTGGTGGCTCAGATGCTAAAGAATCTGCCTGCAATGCTGGAGACCTAGGTTCAATCCCTGTGTTGGGAAGATCCCCTGGAGAAGGGCATGGCAACCCACCCCAGTATTCTTGGAGAATCCCATGGACAGGGGAGCCTGAGGGGCTACAGTCCGTGGGGTCACAAAGAGTCGGCCACGACTGAGCGACTAACCCTTTCCCTCTCCCTCAGGAGACGTGAGTTTGATTCCTGATCAGGAAGATCCCAAACATGCGGTGGAGCAACTGAGCCCATGTGCCACAACTATTGAGCCTGTGCTCTGGAGCCCAGGAGCCACAGCTACTGAGCTCAGGCCCCCTAGAGCCTGTGCTCCAAAACAAAAGAGGCAACGAGAAGCCCAAGCTCTGCAACAAAGACTAGCTGCTGCTCTCTGCCACTAGAGAAAAGCCCACATAGCGATGAAGACCCAGCACAGCCAATAGTAAATAAAAACACAAAACCTAAAAATATAATCATACTCCCTCATAGGGTGTGAGGAATAAATGAGTCAATGCATGGTAAGCTCTTGAAAGAGGGCCTACCATCTGGAAACGCTCCAGAGGCATTGCTCATTGCTATTCAATTTACAAACATCTATTGAGGACCAGCTAGGGTTAGGATGACTGCTGTGCACATGGTCCATACAAAGCATGATGCCACACACGTTCCAGGGGTGCAGCAGTTCTGGGATGAGGAATCTCAGGATCTTCGCAGGAGAGAGTCCCAGCATAAACAGGCCAGAGCTCTCTCAGTGGAGCTCAGTGGTCCACAGGCACCAGACAGCCTAGGGTCACATCTTGATTCCTCACTTACCAGGGAGGGATAATGACAGTACTGTCTCCTGGGGTATGCTTCACAGAAATAACCCAGGAACAGTATATAGTACAGGACGCATAGTAAATGTTCAAAAATAGGAGCTATCATCATTATATTATTGTTATCTGACCCATCTTTTCCAAGCCAGCTTAAATGGTACCTCTTCCAGGCAGCCTTCCAAACTTTCTCCTGTTAAAAATTTTAATCCCTTCTGTCAATCTCCACCCCTCTCTAAGGGATTGTAAGACTTTTTATTTGATTTAAATTTTTATCTTTTCACTTTATCCACCCCACAGAACTATGGGCTTCTTCTTTCTTTTAAGATAGTTGTGTTTAATTTTCTGAGTTGTCACTCATGCAACATAATAAAGGCATATTTATGTGACTTGATATCATGTTTTAAAAAAAAATGTTCCCCCAACATCTGGGCAGTAGTGTATAAGTATTTACAGTGAAAAAAATAGACAAGGAAAAAGGCAGTCTTCGTTATTCAAGACAATTTTTGTCCAAAGCTCATCAGAATCCTGAAAATAAAATACGTCATTAGCTTTCAAGGCATCCATAATTACCCAGTGATTCAGAGGATGGCTCGAGAAATGTGGGCATAAGGATGCTTTGTTCTACATCATTCCTGCTCTTAGGACTATGGGCTTCTTGAGGGCAGAGACTTTGTCGATTTGTTGCAATATACTCTGACCAGTTTTTGGTAAGTGTTTTTCAATCACTAAGTCATACCTGACTCTTTGCGACCCATGGACTATAGTCCACCAGGTCTGTCCATGGGGTTCTACAGAAAGAATACTGGAATGGGTTACCATTTCCTTCTCCAGGGGATCTTCCCAAACCAGGGATCAAACCGGTATCTCTTGCATTGGCAGGCAGAGTCTTTACCACTGAGCCATCGGGGAAGCCCTACGTCTCCTTCTAGGCATAGCCTAATCACCTCTCTCACTGAATTACTTCTTCATTCATTTATTCAGCAAAACTTATTGGGTATCTGCTACTTGCCAGAAGGGCTTCCCTTGTGGTTCAGTGAGTCTGCCTGCCAATGCAGAAGACATGGGTTCGATCCCTGGTCCGGGAAGAATCTCTGGAGAGGGAAATGGCAACTCAGCCCACTATTCTTGCCTGGAGAATACCATGGACAGAGGAGCTTGGAGAGCTACAGTCCATGGTGTCACAAAAAGTCAGACACAACTTAGTGAACAACAACAGCAAAGAAGGAGAGATAGAGTCACGGCAGGTGGGAACTGCGATAAGAGGAAAGGTTTGCAGACACAGAGGACACGTGGGGAAAGGCCCCAAGGCAGATTTCTGTGTTCTGCTTTGAACTGGAACGTGGTGCCCGAAACTTACCTGAGGTCTTTACCTGTATTAAGCCACTTACCCCTTTCAAAAACCCGGTGAGCTGATTTCAACTACCAGCCTCATTTTGCATATGAGGAAACTGAGGAAGAAAGAATGATTTACCATCACTACATGGCCAGCAGGAGACAGAGATGGGATTTGAACCCAAGCATTTGGGCCATGGGTACCATTCAGATTGAGTGTCACAAGACACAACAGCCTGTGAAATAGGCTGCTCCACACCCCGCCAGAGAGAGGGGCAGCCCCTCAGTGCAACTCTAGCTCCATCCTCCTCTGGCTCCCGGGGACCCAGCCCTTCCTGTCGCCACCTCCTTCTCCAGGGACAGAGTCGAGAGCCCTCATCAAAGGACTCCCTGCAATGAGCCCCATCCAGGCCAGCTGCTTCGCAGGTATAGTCCTGCAGCAACTTCAGCAAACTTGTCCCAGAGTGGGAAAAGTGAGGAGAGAGCCAGCTGGGGCTGCCAGACGAGTGAGCGTGGCGGGACACCCTTTGTGCCGCTGAGTTGAGCTCAGCACCCCTGGTCACCAGCAGCTCAGGACTTTTCTTTTTCTTTTTTTCCTTTTTTTTTTTTTTATTATTATTGTTTTTGCCATACATTGTCATGATATCACCATGGGTTTACATATGCTTCCCCTCCGGGTCCCCCCTCCCTCCTCCCTCCCCCCCGGGAAATCTCGCTGCACCAGTCCCGAGCATCAATCCTGGGCTGGCGATTGATTAGACACATGACAATTAACATGCTTCAATGCCCTTCTCCCATCTCATCCCACCCTTACCCTCATCCACAAAGTCCACAAGTCTATTCTATACATCTGCGTTCCTTTTGTTGTCTCCCATGTTGGGTTCTCATTACTGTCTTTCTAAATTCCATATATATGTGTTAATATACTGTATTGTTGTTTTTGCTTCTGGCTTACTTCACTCTGGATAATGGGCTCCAGTTTCGTCCATCTGAGTAGAATTGCTTCAAATGAATTTTTTTTTAATGCTGAGTAATATTCCATTGTGTATATATACCACAGCTTTCTTATCCATTCGTCAGTTGATGGGCATCTAGGTTGCTTCCATGTCCTGGCTATTGTAAACAATGCAGCGATGAACATTGGGGTGCACGTGGCTCTTTCAATTCTGGTTTCCTCGGTGTATATGCCCAGCAGTGGGATTGCCGGGTCATATGGCAGGTCTATTTGCAGCTTTTTAAGGAACCTCCACACTGTTTTCCATAGTGGCTGTACTAGTTTGCATTCCCACCAACAGTGTAAGAGGGTTCCCTTTTCTCCACATCCTCTCCAGCATTTATTGCTTGTAGACTTTTGGATGGCAGCCATTCTGACTGGTGTAAAGTGGTACCTCATTGTGGTTTTGATTTGCATTTCTCTGATAATGAGTGATGTTGAGCATCTTTTCATGTGTTTGTTAGCCATTTTTATATCTTCTTTGGAGAAATGTCTGTTAAGTTCTTTGGCCCACTTTTTAATTGGGTTGTTTATTTTTCTAGAATGGAGCTGCAGGAGTTGTTTGTATATTTTTGAGATTAATTGTTTGTCTGTTGCTTCATTGGCTATTATTTTCTCCCATTCTGAAGGCTGTCTTTTCACCTTGCTTATAGTTTCCTTTGTTGTGCAAAAGCTTTTAATTTTAATTAGGTCCCATTTGTTTATTCGTGTTTTTATTTCCAATATTCTGGGAGGTGGGAGGAATAGAAGGAACATACCTCAACATAATAAAAGCTATATATGACAAACCCACAGCAAACATTATCCTCAATGGTGAAAAACTGGAAGCATTCCCCCTGAAATCAGGGACAAGACAAGGGTGCCCACTCTCACCACTACTATTCAACATAGTTTTGGAAGTTTTGGCCACAGCAATCAGAGCAGATAAAGAAATCAAAGGAATACAGATTGGAAAAGAAGAAGTAAAACTCTCTCTGTTTGCTGATGACATGATCCTCTATATTGAAAACCCTAAAGACTCTACGAGAAAATTACTAGAGCTAATCAGTGAATATAGCAAAGTTTCAGGATACAAAATCAACACACAGAAATCCCTGGCATTCCTATACACTAACAGTGAGAAATCAGAAAGAGAAATTAAGGAAACAATCCCATTCACCATCGAAACAAAAAGAATAAAATACTTAGGAGTATTTCTACCTAAAGAATCAAAAGACTTGTATATAGAAAACTATAGAACACTGATGAAAGAAATCAAGGAGGACACAAACAGATGGAGAAATGTACCGTGCTCATGGATTGGAAGAATCAATATAGTGAAAATGAGTATACTACCTAAAGCAATCTATAGATTCAATGCAATTCCTATCAAGCTACCAGAGGTCTTCTTCAAAGAATTAGAACAAATAATTTCTCAATTTGTATGGAAATACAAAAAACCTCGTATAGCCAAAGCAATCTTGAGAAAGAAGAATGGAACTGGCGGAATCAACCTACCTGACTTTAGGCTATACTACAAATCCACAGTCATTAAGACAGTATGGTACTGGCACAAAGACAGAAACATAGATCAATGGAACAAAATAGAAAGCCCAGAGATAAATCCACGCATCTATGGACACCTTATCTTTGACAAAGGAGGCAAGAATATACAATGGAGAAAAGACAACCTCTTTAACAAGTGGTGCTGGGAAAACTGGAAAGCCACTTGTAAAAGAATGAAACTAGATCACTTTCTAACACCATACACAAAGATAAACTCAAAATGGATCAAAGATCTAAGCATAAGACCAGAAACTATAAAACTCCTAGAGGATAACATAGGCAAAACACTCTCAGCTCAGGCACTTTTCATTTCGACAGCTGGAATTCTGAAAACGCGGCCTCCTCTCAGTTCAGCACTTCCCAAGTGGCTCAGGGATAAAGAATCTGCCTGCCAAGGCAGGAGATGCAAGAGACACAGGTTTGATCCCTGGGTCAGGAAGATCCCCTGGAGGAGGGCATGGCAATCCACTCCAGTATTCTTTTCTGTTGTTGTTTTGTTCTGTTTTTTCAGTAAATATCCTTTTATTTATTTATTTTTATTTTTTTTTTACTTTACAATATTGTATTGGTTTTGCCATACATTGACATGAATCTGCCGTGGGTGTACATGTGTTCCCTTTCCAGAACCCT
The DNA here is from genome assembly GCA_007570785.1 of Antilocapra americana. Lineage (NCBI taxonomy): Eukaryota > Metazoa > Chordata > Mammalia > Artiodactyla > Antilocapridae > Antilocapra > Antilocapra americana. Next base: position 10,880,359 of record ML661883.1, on the reverse strand, counting down.
CCTCCCACCTCCCTCCCCATCCCATCCCACCAGCCTTGAGCACCCTGTCTCATGCATCGAACCTAGACTGGTGATTCATTTCACATAAGATAATTTACATGTTTCAATGCTGTTCTCCCATATTATCCTGCCTTCGCCCTCCCCATAGAGTCCAAAATACTGTTCTACACAGCTGTGTCTCTTTTGCTGTCTCGCATACAGGGTTATAGTTACCATCTTTCTAAATTCCATATATATGTATTAGTATACTGTATTGGTGTTTTTTTTTCTGGCTTACGTCACTCTGTATAGTGGGCTCCAGTTTCATCCACCTTATTAGAACTGATTCAAATGTATTCTTTTTAATGGCTGAGTAACATTCCATTGTGTATATGTTCCACAGCTTTCTTATCCATTCGTCTGCTGATGGACATCTAGGTTGCTTCCACGTCCTGGCTATTGTAAACAATGCGGCGATGAACATTGGGGTACACGTGTCTCTTTCAACTCTGGTTTCCTCTGTGTGTATGCCCAGCAGAGGGATCGCTGGGTCATATGGCAGGTCTATTTCCAGTTTTTTAAGGAATCTCCACACTGTTTTCCATAGTGGCTGTACTAGTTTGCATTCCCACCAACAGTGTAAGAGGGTTCCCTTTTCTCCACACCCTCTCCAGCATTTATTGCTTGTAGACTTTTGGATGGCAGCCATTCTGACTGGTGTAAAGTGGTACCTCATTGTGGTTTTGATTTGCATTTCTCTGATAATGAGGGATGTTGAGCATCTTTTCATGTGTTTGTTAGCCATCTGTATGTCTTCTTTGGAGAAATGTCTGTTTAGTTCTTTGGCCCACTTTTTGATTGGGTCATTTAGTTTTCTGGAATTGAGCTGCAGGAGTTGCTTATATATTTTTGAGATTAACTGTTTGTCCATTGCTTCATTTGCTATTACTTTCTCCCTTCTGAAGGCTGTCTTTTCACCTTATTTGTAGTTTCCTTTGGCCTGGAAAATCCCATGGACAGAGGAGCCTGGCAAGCTACAGTCCTTGGGGTCACAAAGAATTGGACATGACTTAGCGACTGAGCATTCTCAGTCCAGACAGAAAATCCTATTCCTTATTTGGTATCTCTACTTAGCTGTTGCAGACCTGCCTCTGGGTAAGGCAGAGGGATGGAAGGCAGGACCAGAGCACAGCTACCACGCCTACCTGGGGAGCTTATGGGAGAAGGGGCATTTCATTCCTTCCCCTGAGCCAGATCTTCAAGGTGGATGTCCCACTCAAGTACCTTCTCTCCATCCAGCCCCAAATCTGTTAGCCCCTCTCCAGCCTCTGCCTGCACCCCACTACTCAGCCAGGAAGCCCAGTTTCTCGTTAGAAGCTGTACATTTCCTTGAACCTCAAGCCAATCAGCCAGCCAGCAAGTATGCAGTGAAGATTCCCATGAGCCAGGGTCTCTGCTAGACACGGAGGGCCAGCCCCCAACTTCTGGCCCAACAAGCATTAAACCAGTGCTCACAAATAATTAATGACTATGCGATGAGCATTGCAAGACACCAGACACAAAGGGAGAGTGGAGGGGGAAAGGCATTTGAAAGTGGAGGGCTGGCAGGGAATCATTAGCCGAAAGTGTCTAAGTTCTGGGAGGGACTGGTTTCCATCATTTTAAAAGTCTTGCCTGGTGGTGTGTGTGAACAAAACACCCCCATGTGACCCACGAGTTGTGGAAGGCAGAGGAGATAAGGCCTCTGCCCTCCAGGAACATAGCCTTTGATTACTCATTAACCAATGTGAAGATGGTCAATGAAAGCTACATGTCCGCTTATCCGGGGGAGTTAAGTCAATATTCAGCCAGTGCTTCCGGAAAGGAGCCAGGATGCTTCGGCTCCAGCAGCCCAGCACTTGGGAACAGAGGCGTCTGGTGCGTGATTGACCAATAACTGAATAAGTACATGATTCAGAAGAAAGTGAGGACAGATGAAGAATCTGAATCCAATTAGGGAAAAGGATGGCTCGTGGGTAGGATGACTATACATCACAGTTGGCCAGGGACAGTCCCAACACATACCTGTCATCCTAATGTCATTATGAATCACACCCTTTTCACTCTCAAAGGGTCCCAGGTTACATGATCTAGGAGATGGTCACCCAGTTTGAAGTAACTTTGCAAAGAAATGCAGCATTGTTCTTTTTCCGATAGTAACGGTGGGTGAAAGTAAATGTTACCTACTACAGGTGAGCTGCAAAGAGAGGTCAGCCAATGGCAGCTTGTGCCGAGGGCCTGGGGTGTGTACCACAATCTAATCTCTGGCAGTGAACTTTGAAAAACTCTAAGGAGGATGGAGACTTGGGTAAAAGCAGACCACAAGAAGCAAATTCTAAATGGATGGACCCAGGAGTCCATTAATGAAGTCCATTAATATATCACCAACAATGGGCATTATGCCTCACAAAAAGCAAATCATTCATTTATTTACTTTTCTTGAGCTTCAAGTTTGTGATTTTTAAAATGTGAGCGATACTACAGTAGCTGTCCCACCTCCTTGCAGAGCTGTTGTGACTATCCAGTGAGTTAGCTCATCGTTTTCCTAAGGTTTGTAGTGCTAACCCAGCAAAAGGTGTTATTAGTTATCATTAGTTAGATGTCATTATTAAGGCTGAACTAGTCAATTACATCAGGGCCTCCCACCAGGGTTCAGCAGTAAAGAATCCACCAGCAGTATAGGAAATGTGGGTCCAATTCTGACATGGGTTTAATCCTTGAGTTGGGAAAATCCCCTGGAGGAGGAGCAATCCCCTGGCCACCCACTCCAGTATTCTTGTCTGGAAAATCCCATGGACAGAGTAGCCTGGTAGGCTACCGTCTATAGGACTGCACAGAGTTGGTCAGGACTGAAGTGACTTAGTACACACACATTCAATTACATTGGGCCATCACTGATGGCTCAGTGGTAGAGAGTCCACCTTCAATGCAGGAGATGTAGGTTGGATCCCTGGGTCGGGAAGATCTCCTGGAGAAGGAAATGGCAACCCACTCCAGTATTCTTGCCTGGGGAATCCATGGACAGAGAAGCCTGATGGACTAAAGTCCACGGGGTCACAAGAATCGGACACAACTTAGTGACTAAACCACCAGCACCATATATATACATACATATATATATATACACACACACTCATTTAATCCTCCCAACACACACACACACATATGTATATGAGAACGCATTGAGGAAAGACTTTTATTTTACAGATAAGAAATATGATGCAGAGTTCTTATATCTGACATATCAGAGAAACACTCAGCTGAACAATCTCAACCACATTGCCCACAAGTTCTTAAATACTATGAAGAGACACATACATTTGAGAATGCATTAAAAAAATTCTAAGAAATAATATTTCATAACGATTCTTTTTTGTCCTACTTTTGTTTCTTATACATATGAGGGTGCAGGAGGTAAAAAACAAAGGGATCTGGTTTTGTTTTCCTGCTTTCTCCTCAAACTGTGTTCTGATTCTGGCTAAAAAGTCCAGAAGCAGGATGGGAAGGTACCCACCCAGATATCACCCTAGTCAAATCATTTCTCTTTGTGTCTGATTTCCACACCTACAAAAGATGGATAAATAATACTTACCCCACTAGGAGTTTGGAGATTTAATTAACGCTCGCAAAGCACTTTGAGATTGGAGATGAAAGGGTCGTTTTAAGAAATTGTTAGTGTCAGCACCTAGGAGCACTTGGTCTCCCAGGAAATATAATCAGGGTGAGGGACCACAGTGCAGGCATCTCTTGGGCTATGCTTTTCTCCCTAAGAAGCTGTACTGGGCTCTACACTGTTTCATATACCTAGCATTCTTGCCACCAGGTCACTGTCCACAGTTCCCTCCATCCCATTCACATATTGCAACTCTCCAGGAACACTTCATTTCCATCTGCTCTGCTGTCTCCCCTAACAGTCATGCATTCATTTATTCATTCAACAAGGTTTCATTGAGTGCCTACTGTGGCAATGGAAACCCTGTTAAAGTTTCCTGTCCCCATACAACAGTAGTGGAAACTGAGGCTCAGATAGGTTATACGAATCCATCCAAGATCACACAGCGAGTTAGTGACTAAACCAGGATTGAAACTCACATTTCCCAGGCTCCAAATCCCATAGTATTTCTTTTACTTTATGCCACCTCCTACCACAAATTGAAGTACATGGTCCAAAAGAGAAAGAATTCTGACTCACCTAATTATAATTTGCAAGCTCAGTACAAACCAGGAGACTAAATCTCACACACGGGCTGTCCTTGACATTCCTTTCATACCTAGGTCCCTTCCAATCATGTCATCAAAGGAGTGACTTGATGTTGGAGATGGAGGAAAGCAAAATACCTCATTCTAAGGAAAACAAAAACTGCTCACTCTATATGCTCTACTTCACAATCCCCTGGCCAGCACTGCTTCCAATCAGATTGTCACTGCTGAGTTCCTCTCAAATGAAAACTCCAGAGACTATGCTGTCTCATTTCTGATGCCAGAAAGAAAATACAGGACCATAGGTAGTGATGTGGACTTTGAACAGAACAATAAGAGATTTCTGCCTTGTCTCTTACTGACTGCAAGACATTGGGCAGATCAGTAAAATTCCTTAAGACTCAGTTTCCTCATCTGTCAAATGGGCACAATGATGAAGCTTGACACCCTCCCATGGCCATATATCAAATATTTCAAAAAGTCATACAAAGGAGCCAGGCCTGGAGTCTAACTACAGGCATTTTCCTCAAAAATGCATGCAGGGCTTCCTGTCCAAAGTGTCAACTACCTTGCATCGTATGACTTTGCTCTGACACTTCTGCCCTAAGAGTATTAGGCCACAGACAGCTTTGCCAAGGTGCTGTGGAATTCTGCATGTGGATTAATTCTGACTTCTCTTCCTCTCATTGGACCTCAGTGGAGTTTGGGTGTTACTTGCCATCTTTTAGAAAACCGTTGAGACAGTTAATCATTGCACCAGTCACCTGGAACACAGGCTGTCCAGGAGGCAGAGCACAAAGATTTGTGGTCAGCATGCACAGAAGAGAAGCTAAGTTTCCCCCAGACTCATAAAGAGCTCTTGAACAAGGGGCTGCTAGTGAGGGGCATTTGGCCACTAAGAAGTTTGGGTTGGTCACTTTTTGAAAATTAGATTTTACAATGAAAATTCAATTTCTGGATTCTCTTGACACATTGGAAATATCTGGAAAATGTGGATCTATATTCTGGCATGGCAGCATTCGGTGGGGGATGAAGAACCTTGGCTGTCTACTTCTCCCTGCTCCAACCTCAGGGAGAGCACACCACAATGGAAACCATCTGCCTCACTCATGTGTATTTCTTGGTTTCTTTGTTTTTGTTTTGCATTCTTTTTGTCATGCAAAGTTTTTCAAGCCTGGTATGCAATGTAATGTCTGGGGCTGCACCACTGCTAAAGAACCTGCCTGCCAATGCAAGAGACATAAGAGATGTGGATTCAATCCCTGGGTCAGAAAGATCCCCTGGAGGAGGACATGGCAACCCACTCCAGTAGCCTGGAGAATCCCATGGACAGAGAAAACTAGCAGGCTACAGTCCATAGGGTCACAAAGAATCAGACACGACTGAAGTGACTTAGCCCACACAGTACATGCAATGAACACTTACAGAGCATCGGATTAGTTGCATTTTAAGCCCCTAGTGATCATCACACTGTGCCACAAGCCTCAGGAGTTCCCCATCTTCTCCCCTCCACCCACCCAGGCAGCAAGACCAGAAGATGGTCAAGTGATAATCCTGCTATTTTGGTGCTGAGAAGCAAAAATCAGGAGGCTGTGGGACTCTGGGATGCTGGGAGTTGAAACCTTTCCAACTGTATCCTTCATGGCCTCCACCCCATGGGGGCACCCAGAACTCTATGAGGCAATTCTGTAGATGGCACACAAGAAACCACCAGATCATGTATATTTCTTGCCTAGGCTTGGCAGGCATTTGTTTTCAATGCCTAACTGAACAGCATCTGGGACTTAGAACATACTGTTGCTTCTGCCTGGAAGGCCCTTACCACCCCAACACTCTTTCTCAGCCACACTGACACCAACTTAGGACTCCTATTCACTCTTCAAGACAAACTCATTGATCACCTCCTCCAGGAAGCCTTTCCTGATGGCCACCTCCACCCTTCCCTGCCTGGGTTCCTGAGTGTTTCTGTTATCTACTGCAGCATAACTAATGCTTGAAACAATCATAAATACTTATTATCTCCAAGTTTTAATGGGTCAGGAATTTGGGAGCAGCGTTCTTGGATGATTCTGGATGAGAACCAGGCTGCACTCATCTGAAGGCTTGACTGGAACAAGACTTGCTTCCCAGATGACTCATTCATGTTAGGCAAATTGGTACTGGCTGTTGATTGGAGAAGTCAATTCCTCACCATGTGAACCATCTATAGGATTATTTACATATCCTCATGACCATGATGTGGCAGCTGGTTTTTACTAGAGAGAGTGATTCCAAAAACAGGGCAAAAACCACAGAGTTTCTTTCTGATCTTGCCTTGTAGGTCATGTGCCATCATTTCTACAATACCATGTTTTGGGGGGTTTTTGGTTGTACCATGTGGCATGCAGTATCTTAGTTCCCAAAAAATTATCCTTAATGTGAACAAATGGATAAATCAATTTACTGTTATCCCCAAGTCTAGATGTCAGAAATCTGCCATGCTATTTTAAACCAGAGATTAAGAAAATTCAAGATTCTTTTTCAGTTTCCAGAGAACGTTCTGGAGATGCTCAGAGGTGGATCAACGCGTAAGCATTTGTTCAGGACACAAAATAAGGTCATGGATCAGAAACCTAGCTGTGTGCTTAGCATGCAGGGGGCATCTGCCCAGGCTAGGCTCCTCCCTGTCGCCTGTCATCACCTGAACAGGGATGACCCTCCACCCAGCTGCAGGAATCCCCATGACTCCTACAGTGTGATGTTCAAGTGCATGAACTCACCGAGGATGACTGGGGGTCAATCCCCAACTCCCCTCCTGATGAGCTAAAGGAACTTCAGCAAATTATTGGGCCTCTCGGTACCTCGACTTTCTCGTCTGTAAAATGGAAATGGAAACAGGTGCCTTCTCACACAATTGCGGTGAGGACTGAATGAGATCATGTGATCATGTGTTTCTTTTAGCACCATGCCTGGCACAATTAAAAGAAGCATTTAATAAACGCCAAATATCATCTTTATTCAGCACTGACACAGCATGTGATGGATTACATTAAAAACATAAAAAAGATAGATTTAATAAACAAACAAGGTTTTTAATGTCCACATTAGTATGGATTAGAGGATTAAATCTATTCTAACTCTGCTGACTGGTTAATATGCCAGCTGTGCATGTGTGCTAAGTCACTTCAGTTGTGTCCGATTCTTTGTGACCCCAGAGACTGTAGCCTGCCAGCCTCTTCTGTCCATGAGATTCTCCAAGCAAGAAAACTGGAGTGGATTGCTATTTCCTTTTCCAGGGGATCTTCCCGACCCAGGGACTGAGCCCGCGTCTCCTGCAACTCCTATATTGGCAGGCGGATTCTTTATCATTAGCACTACCTGGGAAGCTCCAATATGCCAGCTAGGCATCCTCAAATATAAAATCACTTTATCTACCTTTAATTTAAAGAGGGGGAAAAGCCAATGAATTTTTGTTTTCCTCTCTTACCCTTTGCTTACTTATTTGCCAGAGAAGGTTATTGTGCAAAATACCATGGTGTGACCTCTAAATGATCACCAGCCCCTTTGTGTAGCCAATATCAGAACAGAAAGGTTCTAAAAGCATTTCTTTTGTCCAAATCTTTTTTACTGTCCCAGATCTGACCCTAAACATAAATATAGGCAGCCTGGTTGGCATATAAAAGGCCCAACTGACCCACTGACCCGGTTCACAGAGACAGCACCACTCAGAACTACTTTAGCACTGGCTGCTGAGGAACCTCTTGGCCACACAAGCTTCTCATTCATTCACTCTAATTAGCCCTGGAAAACCCACCATCCCAGGGCTCTGGACTCAGAGATGCTCGTAAGCTGTGCCAACACCCAGCTTTGCCCAGGGCTGACTTGAGTCTTGCATGTTATGAACAAAGAGTGACAGAGGTGTATGATGTTCCTAAGAGAAGTGGCTGATAGTACTCTTCTAGATCCAATGAGGAAGCCCACCTGAGTTAGCGCCAAGATCCATATCTCCCCAGCAACAGAGCAGATCTTCTGGGCTGAGCTGACATCCATCTCTCTTTCTGTTGCCTTTGTCTACTGTGCTACTCCTGCTGAGCAGAACTGAAAGGCGAAGAATCTCACCCAGCACAACTCGGCCCCACAGGAACAGGAGGCTGAGATAACGGGCAATGTGGGCTGTGCCGCAAGGATCACCCTCGAAATAGCATCTCAGCCCTACCACCTCGTCTCGTCTTCAGGGAGTTGACCATCAGGTAATCCCAACTTCTCTGTCTTGACTCCTGTTGGGACTCAGAGTCCCAGTGTCACTGAAGAAATCACAGCCAGTCTGACTTCTGGCAACTTCCAGCTGACAAAGAGCTATCCCGTGTTGTTACTTCATTTGATCCCATGACCTCTCGCTCAAGTATGTGTGTCAGTCCCAGTGTGCAGATGGACACACCGAGAACTTGTGAGGCAAAGTAGCTTGCCCAAGGCCATGTGGTTAATAAACAGCAAATTCATGAGGTCAAATCATGCTTATCCGTTCTGGACCTTGTAGTATGACAGAATGGTTATGTGTGTGGCCTCTAGAGCTGGCTTACCTGGGATCAAATTTGAGCTCTTCTCTCAAGCCTCCTCATCCGTATGTCTCTTCATTTGTCTCTTGCTGAGTTGTGTCTTTTATAATAAATCAGTAAATGCAAAAGAAAAAGAAACATGTATTTAATACGTGAATGGAGGAAAGAAGGGAGAAAGGACAAGAGGAACAAAGGAAGGAAGGAAAGAAAGAAAAAGGGGGACATCATTGCTCAGGTAAGCACTGACATTATAAAATAATAATAATAGTCATGTGTTGAGAATCAACATTTCAGAACCTTTACATCCAATCTTTATCTCATGTAACCTTCACAGTGATCCTGGAAGATAAGACTTAGAAACCCTATTTGACAGATGAGCACCCCAGAGGCTAGGTGACAAACTAGCATCCTCTAGCTAGTCAGAGGCATTGCTTGGGTCCACACTTGGGTCTTCCAGACTTTCTCCAAAGAAATCTAGCATCTACCCACTGGTATTGACCTGGGTGTTTGAAATCTGTATATCTCTACCTGAAAGAGTTCATAAAAGTTGGTTAAACCCATTGAATATCTCAGCAGTCTTCTTCCTAGTTGATCGTTAATTCCTTAAATATTTTCCCTACCTTAAAAGGATGACAGGTTCATTAAGCTGTGAGATAGTATCTGTTCATTAATGTGTGCTAAATTGCCATGCAATTTGTATTGAATTAAATTACATATTCAATGAATAAGCAAATAATTCATCAAGACTAATGTGACTTCTGTGAATGCCAAAGCAAGATTTGGGCCATTTACTTATCAAATGCTGATTTCTTTTAAAAACTCACAATGAAATAATAAATAATCAGCTCGAAAGTTTCATTTGGTATTCTGGTTCAATCAGGAACATATGCATAGTACCAGGGACCCTCATTGGTTTCCAAATAAGGTGGCACTCAGAAACATGAGCCCATTCATTTTTGTTCAGCTGTGTGATTACAGGCTAAGGCTGTACAGCTAAAACACACACACATAACCAAACATAGCATCTAGGCTACGTGATGGGAACCATAGGCAAGGGCAGTGAAAAGTATTCAAGCAAATGTGGTATTTTATGGGATCTGCCTGACCTGAGACCAGCAGATTGAGATGGAGAACAACAGGGTTGCCTCCCTGCTCTGGAGTTCTTCAAGTGTGGTCCCAAGATCAGCAGCAGCTGCATCAACTAGGAGCTTAATAGAAACTCAAATCTCAGGTCCCACCCTGGACCTTCTGACTCAGAAACTCTGGGGGTGGGGTGATTCCTCCAGGTGACTCTGATACAGCAAATGTTTGAACCACCAGCCAACCTGTAAAAAAATACCAGAAGAGCATGGGATTTCCCCTTATGTAGATCTAGGTTTGAATCCTGACGGCTACATACCAGTTGCATAGCCCTGGGCTGGCTATTTAACTTTTCTGAGTTTTGTTTTTATCATTTTTTTTAAAGGTTAAAATACTAATGTGATCTCCATTCTAACCTTGCTGGTGGGTCCATGGATATGACATGGGTAATGGGAACACAGGGAGCACTTGCCTTCTCCCTTATGTTGGGATGTCTTAGAAGATTCAGCATCATCTCTCTCCCTGCAAAGTTCACCAGGAGGGAAATGGGCTCGTTTCCCAGCTTGCCTTTCCTTGTGTGGTTCCCAGGGAGAGTTGGCCAGTGAGAGAACCGATCCTGGAAAGCACAGGGGAGGAGGCACTGTTCACTTCAGAGGAGGGAGTAGCAGCCAGGCTGTGAGATTCGCAGCCTCCCAGAGGGCTCCTGAGAACACCCGCTTTCCTGCTGTAGCCCGGGAACTTTAGGTTGTCGCTTCCCAGACACACCTGGGAACGAGAGCGCATGAGAACCTTTTGGCTGCTTCAGGCCAAGACCAGCCATGGTAGTTTTCCTCCTCTAGCTGTTCCAAGAGTCTTACATGCCCCTAATTCCTTTTAGTAAAACCTTTATTCCCTAGAATCTACAGAGTAGCTCTTGTTCTCCCAACCAAACCCTGATTTATTCACATTTCTTGGGTTGGCCGATAAGTTCATTTGGGTCTTTCTGTAAGATGGTATGGAAAAAAATGAACAAATTTCTGTCCAGTCCAACACTTACCTCCTTGAGAAAAATCTTCCCATAATGAGTGGAAGGATTGCACTTCCTTCAGAATTGGGAGGCTCTCCTAATTACCTGAGGGCACCCCCTGACTCCCACCAAAAGCATGAAGCCCCACTCCACACATGGAACATTCTTCCAAGAATCAGTATATTCAAGGGCATGTTACACTAATATTTCTGGCCTTTTTTTTTCTCAGTATTTTAAATTACTGATTAAAGATTTTCTACACTTCTGAGTATGACTTCACATCATTGCAAGCCCCCTGCCCCCATGGAAACCAATCACCATTCTTTATGCAAATCAATGGGGAAATATGATTCAATTAACAGAAATTGGCTTAACAGTCATCAGCAAGGGCTTGTTTTTTTAATTTGACTTTTAATGTTTTTATAATGTCAGATAAGCCATTTTCTCCCCTCTTCCAGAAAATGATTCTAAATATAAAAGGCAAAATAATAATGAAACCTCAAATAGGTGAAGCACTGACAGCACTTCAAAGCCCTGTGATCTTTTATCTCCGGTTGTCAGGTATTCTCAGCCTCACACAGAGGAAGACACTGAGGCCCAGAGAAGGCACGAGCATGACATTAGGTCACACAGCTTGAGAGAGGAAGAATGATAAGGGTACTTCAGTTCCCCGAATACTCCCAGCAAATCCCAGGTCCCTGTTGGTCAGAAATAAGTTTTTGATTAGATGCTAAATAAATAATTAGTCCTAAGTTCTAATGAGGTGGATGAAACTGGAGCCTATTGTACAGAGTGAAGTAAGCCAGAAAGAAAAACAATTATACAGTATACTAATGCATATATATGGAATTTAGAAAGATGGCAACGATAACCCTGTATGTGAGACAGCAAAAGAGACACAGATGTATAGAACAGTCTTTTGGACTCTATGGGAGAGGGCAATGGCAGGATAATATGGGAGAATGGCAGTGAAGCATGTAAATTATCATATGTGAAATGAATCGCCAGCCCAGGTTCCATGCATGATACAGGGTGCTCAGGGCTGGTGCACCGAGATGACCAGAGGGATGGAATCGGGAGGGAGGTGGGAGGGGGGTTCTGGAAGGGGAACATGTGTACACCCATGGTGGATTCATGTCAATGTATGGCAAAACCAACGCACTATTGTAAAGTAAATAATAATAATAATAATTAATTAGTTAATAATAAATAAATCCATGATTAGCAGAATTAGACCAGAATTGCAGAAGTGGGGCTCTCTCTCTCCTTGTCCTTCTCTCTCTCTCTCTTTGGAATTTTACTCATGCAAATCTGAACATGGATTTGAGTTCTTTGGCTAAAGATCTTTCCCAGAACATGAGCTGATTTCCAGACTTCTGTTTTCTAGTGAATATGCCCACTGTTTTGAACATCTTGGTTCTCCAAGGTCATGGCTACCCAATCTGGCTGTGGTAGGGACACTGCTACACTAAATTGAATGTTTTCCACAATGAATTCATGGAGATGCTATCACTGAGAATATGGAGGAGGAGGGGATGTCCTAACCGAGGCATTGGTCACACTGATTTTCAAATTGGACACAGAAAATATATGGATGTAAAAAAAATGGAAGTCAGAATATTCTAAAGTGAAGCCTTTAAACGAGATGCAAAAGATAATTACAATAAGTGGCAAAAATCTGTAAGTAGCTTGTTTAAAACTCTGGTACAAAATTGAGTGTACAAAAGGATCAGTACCACCATCTGAGCCACCAGGGAAGCCCAAGAATACTGGAGTGGGTAGCCTATCCCTTCTCCAGCAGATCTTCCCAACCCAGGAATTGAACCAGAGTCTCCTGCGTTGCAGGCAGATTCTTGACCAGCTGACCTACCAGGAAAGCCCAAAAGCCCAAGAATACTGGAGTAGGTAGCCTATCCCTTCTCCACGGGATCTTCCCAACCCTGGGATCAAACCCAGGTCTCCCGCACTGCAGGTGGATTCTTGACTAGTCGAGCTACCAGGGAAGTCCACCACCCAGAAAATGGTGGCTTTTTTCTTCCAGGATGAGCTGGTCCCTCCAGGTCACCCAACTGATCAGAACCTAAAATGACACCACAGACAGTCTCTCCCTGGTAGGAAGTATAGAGACTGACAGAGAATTCCAGATTTCTTCCAAGAGAGCTATCACTCCACCCAACAGGAGGTTTGATTTGCTAGCTTAGCTATCCTTTGCTATAGGTTATACCATCCCACAGCTGAGGGCTCAGAATCACCATAATGGTTAGTGATCACTCATGGTTCTGTGCATGAGCATTTAAGTCAGCTCCAGCTCAGGATCTCCTATGGTTCCAGTCAAATGTCACCCAGGGCTGCACCATCCAAAGTCTCCACTCTACTGGAGCCAAAGGATCCACTCCAAGGTGCTCACTCACACTGCTGGCAAGTTGGTGCTAACTTCTGGCCAGGTCTTTTCTGAAATGTCATCATCATAGGGCATCTTGAGTGTCCTGACAGCATGGTAGCTGGCTTCCCCTGGAGAAAGAAAACCAAGAGATCAAAGACCTACCCTTGGATGTCACACCCATGGCCTCCACAGTATTCTCTTGGTCATACAAGCCAGTCCTGGTTCTGCACCGTAGAGTGTGAAAAGCAAGAAGCTAGGATCCTTGAGTGCCATCTTGAAAGCAGCTAGCACTCAGCACACGGCACATGACTTTTGCTGAGAAATCTAAAAGGGAAAAGGCTGATGAAGCAGTAGAGTCAGCAAGTGTGGGGTAGAGGATGTGGGTTTCCCATGGACCAGATGTGGACCTCTTTGTGAAAGAGCCCTGCTGAGGAGTCAGATTAGAAATGTGATGAAATATAACAGAGTTACATTCATCAGGACAGGCTTCACGCAGCACTCTCAGAAGGGCCCCACACTTGGGTTTAATGCTCAGCTAGTGTCATTTTGAAATTCTGAATACTTTTTTTAACAAACAGCCAGATGCTTTCATTTTGCACTGGGCCCCACAAATTATGTAGCTGGTCCTGGGTAGAGGCTAAGGAAGAAGATAGCCATCCATGGACATAAAGATGCCATTGCTCTATCCAGGAAGTATGGGTGAGAGGTCCCCAGTGATGGGGTTCCCTGAAGAACCCATGAAAGCACCTCCAAAAGAGTCAGTCCTAAACTGCTGAGAAATCTGAAAAGGTATCTAATGGATAGATATTTGTTTTAGCTCATTGTTTTTGTTGTTCAGTCACCAAGTCATGCTTGACTCTGCAACCCCATGGGCTGCAGCACCCCAGGCTCCCTTGTCCTTCACTCTCTCTTGGAATTTGCTCAAATGCATGTCCATTGAGTTTTAGCCTGAGTACCTCCAAAAAGCATAGATGAAGATAAGGGCTTGCAGGCAAGTCATCCATTTGAGGAAATGACCACTAGATACAGGTTTGGGAGTTCAGAAGGAGCACAGCATGGGGAGGAGGAAATTATGGTCCATGGTTGTTTCATTGAGCTCACTTCTCTGGGTGACCAGGGCTCTGTCTCCCTAGGAACTGTCCTGGAGGTTTGTAGGGTACCCTTCTATCAACCTTCTGAGACGTGGGAAATGGGAGCACTAGTCCATCAGGAGCCACCCCCACTGGTCGAAGGTTGCCCCACTGGGTGCTCATCCCTTGTGGATTCATCAGAAAGGCTGAGTGGATTCCTTTGGCATGTTGGACAGTAACAGCAAAGAAACTCTGGGACCAGAAGCAAAGAATAAGCTTGTGTTTCCAAGTTGCTCCTACTTGCCGCTGGTTGTTGAAGCAAAAGATGAAGTAAGCTGTCAGGCTGAGAGGCTCACTGGTCTCCATGCAGCATCAGCAGAGTGAAAACCTTCCTGCTCCTCCCTGAATTCCAGCACTAAAAGGCTCAGAGGCAAGGACCAGCAAAGGATTGGAGAAGCCAATTCTCTACCCCTTCCCCAACTTCAGGCTTCCCTCTTGAGCTGGAGGAAAAGTAAAGTCTCAACTCTCATCAACTTAGAATTATATTGGGTGACTCCTACACTGTCGGTGGGAATGTAATTTAGTGCAGCCACTATGGAGAAAAGTATGAAGGTTCCCTAGAAAACTGAAAATAGAGCTATCATGTGACCCTGCAATCTCACTCCTGGGCATATACCCAGAGAAAACACGATCCAAAGGGGTATGTGCACCCCGATATTCATTGCAGTACTGTTTACAATAACCAAAACATGGAAGCAGCCTAAATGTCCATTGACAGAAGAATGGATAGAGAAGATGTGGTACATATACACAATGAAATATTACTCAGCCATTAAAAGGAATGAAATAATGCCACTTGCAGCAATATGGATGAACCTAGAGAGTGTCATACTGAGTGAAGTAAGTCAGACAGAGAAGGAGAAATACCGTATGACATCCCTTATGTATGGAATCTGAAAGAAATGATACAGATGAACTTACTGACAAAACAGAAAGAGACTCACAGACTTAGAAGAAGAAAAAAAAAACCTTATGGTTGCCAGGGGGATGAGAGAGTTAGAGAGTCTGGGATGGTGATGTACACACTGCTATATTTAAAATGGATAACCAGACAAAGACCTACTGTATAGCACAGGGAACTCTTCCCAGTGTTATGTAGCAGTCTGGATGGGAGGGAAGTTTTTGGAGAGAATGTATACACATATATATATGGCTGAGTCTCTTCACTGTTCACCTGAAACTATCACAACACTGTTTATCAGCTATATCCCCATACAAAATAAACAGCTCAAATGAAAAAAGGTAAAAAGCGAAAAACAACAGCAACAACAACAACAAAAAGTCATATTGGGTGAGACATTTTAATTCTTCCATCAAAGTGCTGTTTGATGATAAAGTAAAGAGACACCAGGATAATCCTGGAACCTGAGTTTTCTCCTAGTACCTGGAGGATTAGCAGGCTCCCAGAGTGGACTTAAAGGGATGGAAGGCAGGCCGAGTAAAGCTCCTTTGTAATCACCCCCAATGAGTCATGCTTATTCAAACTAACAGAATATATTCAAAGTATATTTGTACTGATGGTACTTGGGCAGAGCAAGAAAATGAAGTTAACAGGGGAAATGTGTTGTTATAGGAATCTCCTTTATACCACTGAAATGGAAACCAGAACCCACGTCCTTTCACAGCTTCCTGCTTTTCCATAGGCTGTTATTCTACCTAAAACCTCTCCTCCATCATCTTATTTACCTCCCCTCTATCATGTGTCAGCTCAAGGGTCTCTTTCTGCTGGGAGCGGGGGGGTGTGTATTGTTATTTTTGCTTTTGTTATATCACATTTTTCTGCCTAGAGCAAAAATATCCCAGGAAATCTTAAAACAAGGACTGAAATGACATAAATTAAAAGGTAATGAGAAGGAAAGATAGCAACTGAGGAAAAGATAGGAAATGACAACAGAATCTAGAATGAACTCCTGTAGCTCTGTGTACTCCTTCAGTTACTGACAGGTACTATGGGGTGAGCCAAAACTTTGGTTCAAATTTCATCAACAACTGATCTGTAAAGGGGCATCCAATCTCATCCCAATCAAGGCAAAATGGAATCATTTCTCAGGAAAGAGATTTTTCCTTGACGCTGAGGCCAGTTGGTCGAGTGCGCTCCCAGAGTTCTGCTAAAGAGGACACACGATGTCCATGTTTTCAGTACCATTCTCCACAGCATCTTCTCGCCAATGATTTTTTAGAAGGTCCCTCCACCTGTGACAAAAAACATCACAAGCAGAAAAGAATCACCAAGAGCCAGGTTGGTTGCCAGCACCTTCAGGCCACACTAACGCCCCTCCAGAGCCCTTACCATTTCCTGTTGTAATCATTTCTACACCTATCTTTCTCTTTTTTAGTCTGTGAGTATCTTGAGCATTAAAAACCATGTCTTGCATATCCCTGTGCTACCACTGGCAAACATTTTGCTTTCTGTACATACAAGGAACTCACACATAGTTTCTGCTTAAATGGGAAAATTACAGATTAGCACCCTTAGAGTATATGTGGCAACATTCAAGACAGGAAACAAATAAATAGGTGTTGCTTAGTCTGGGGCTCTGGAGAAATTTGGCCTCTCAAATGGATGAAACCAGGTGGGAAGGAATAGTCTGAGTAAGGGAATCCGAATACAAAATGCAGAAATCATGGCTGCAAAATTTCTCAAAACTCGTGTCAACATCCATGTTGGTTATTTATTTCTCCTGGCCATTTCCTCATAGAAATGAGTGGCAAAAAATCTTTTGAAATAAAAATATCCTTTTTGTTGGTCTTGAGGCAACAGAGAAGGAAAAACTGTCCCACGGTCTGCATCCCTCTTCATGTTGAGTGGATCTGTCCACCCAGCATTTAGGATCATGAGCTAACCAATGGTATTTGACCTCCATTCCCTCGACAGACATTAAGTGAACCCTAGTCTTCTTAGTACAGAAGATAAAATGACAATCAAGACAAAGCCTTTGTCCTCAAGAGATCCTTGTCTATTTGAATCTTTTTACTGATGAACCAGGTTTCTTCAAATCCTAGTTTGGTTTTTCATTTACAAAAAAATATACAATTTACCACACACCAAGTCAAAACCCAGATCACACACAGCGATCTTGTCAAAAAGACATGTTGGAGTGAAAACCAGAGATGATAGGAATCCTCAGAGGATTGTTAACCCTTGCTTTGTGGTTTCCTGCTCAAATCTTGCATTTTCCCACAGCTCTATGAGATACGCTGTCAATGCCCCTCTTGAGTGATCATGTTCTAGAAGATTCTTGAGATAAGGAATGAAAGAACTAAGAATGAGTTACAGCTACCTCGTACTCAACTTTAACTGCAGAAAAAGCAAATCCCTTGCTCCCTTCACTCAGATGGGACGGAAGTCTCTTCCATGATGTCACATTATTACCTCCTTATACTCCTTATGAGTTCAAAGGTGATGTGCCATTTTCAGAGGGAAAGCTGGCCAATGTGCCCATCCCAACACAAATGTGTATTATTAAACACACACTAAACAGAATCCAAAACCAAATCTAAGTGTGCTAAAAAAAAAAAAAAAAATGCTGGGCTGGTTTAAAATATTCTGAGAACCAAAGCAGCTACCTTCTTCCAAAAGCACTGGGGAAAAGGTTGTTACACAAAGTCTCATTGCTGGCCAGTGAATATCTGAACAACATATCTCACTATGAACATAATTTGAGAAGAGTGGCTCCTGTCTAAACCCCTATTTTTGGTTCACTAAAAAAAGGAAAAAAAAATTCCTTCAGCCTTAAGTTTCTCTGTCTCAGTCTCTAGTCTGAGGACCATATCCGTTTGAAGACTTCGGCAATTTCTGTGGAGCCATGTTTAAATTGGGTGAGTGAAAAACTAACTCTCTTTAATAAAAGTGGCATTGTTTTGCAGTCAGGTAATTCCAAGTGGGCTCACTTTTTACTTTCCATGGGAATAGTCCTTGAGGAAGAAAGGGCCTTTGTTGAGTTTTGTTTTGTTTTGAGAACAGTCAATTGGTTCTTTCTACCCTTCCTTCTGGGGCACCAATCTCTCCAAGAAAAACCACAAAGTTCAAGCAAAAGTAGTGAAAAAAAGAAAGAAAAGAAAGAATCTGTACTGTATGTAAACCCAATTTGTCATTATGTGGGGTGGTTTTGTGTCATTATACCCACCCCCGCCACCTTCCCCAGCCCATACCTGGCAGAGACTCAGAGGACCCTCCTCACCCAAAACTCTGCTTTGTCCCTATTTCTGTACATAAGGACCTGTGGAGGTGAAACTTTGCTATAAACGTCCTCTTTCTCAAGTGATCTTGCTTTCTGAGTTTCTGCATTAGTGACTTCTTTCCTTCAAATTCACAGAAGTTCTTGTTTGGATTCAGATAAGTGTTTGAGATTTTTAATTGTTCTCAATTGGTCCACTTATCAGTACAACTGTTTCAGTTTCTTCAAGACAAATGATTAGGTCCTCTCGCCTTTATCAGTGTGTTGGAGTGTGTTCTTCATGTGTGGACTCAACTTTGTCCTCCACTTCCAGGAGCCATTTCCAATCCATCACTAGGGAATAGATAGTTTGAACACACACACGCATACATTTGCTCTGGGTTATTTTGGAAAGTTTATTATCTACCACTGACATCAAACCAACCACAAAAGACTCTGTTTTCTCAGAAAGGAAGCAATATTCTATATCTGAGTATGAATTGGGAATGGAGAAAAACAAAAGAAATGAATAAAGGATAGAGTGATAGGAAAAACTAGGTATTCTCAATAGTTGAGAAAGAGAATAGAGTAGATGAAGTGCCTATAAGACATCAGGGGCTTCCCAGTTGGTGCTAATGGTAAAGAACTTGGCTGCCAATGCAGAAGACTTAAAAGACGCAGTTTGATTCCTGGGTGGGGTGGATCCCCAGGAGGAGAGAATGGCAACCCGCTCCAGTATTCCTGCCTGGAGAATCCCACGGACAGAGGAGCCTGGAGGATTACAGTCCATGGTGTTACTAACAGTCAGGCACAACTGAAGCAACTTAGCATGCACATGCCCAGCTGCAGAAATTGAGGTTCAGAGAGGTGAGTAGTGGAAGAGACTGTTAAAAGGGAGGGGACATGTGTGTACCTGTGACTGATTCATATTGATATATGGCAGAAAAGAAAGAAAGATAGTGTTAAGTTGTGTCCAACTCTTACGATCCCATAAACTGGAGCCCGCCAGGCTCCTCTGTCCATAGGATTCTCCAGGCAAGAATACTGGAGTGGGTTGCCATTTCTTTCTCTAGAGGATCTTCCCGACCCAGGAATTAAACCCAGGTCTCCCACATTGCAGGCAGATACTTTGCCGACTGAGCTATGTGGGGAGTATCTATGGCAGAAGCCATCACAATATTGTAAAGTAATTATCCTCCAATTAAAAATAAAATAAAATTAAGAAAAAAAAGATGAGTAGCTTGCTGAATGTTATGTAGGCAATAAGCAGAGGAACCTTTCAATAAATCTAATTCTTTTCATTTTTTTAAAAAAATTATTTATTTGGCAGCATCAGGTCTTAGTAGCATCATGCAGGATCTTTCACTGCATTATGCAGGCTCTCTAGTTGTGGCACTGGAGCTCAGTAGTTGTGGTAATGGGGTTTAGTTGGACTGCAAGGAGGTCCAACCAGTCCATCCTAAAGATCAGTCCTGGGTGTTCATTGGAAGGGCTGATGTTGAAACTCCAATACTTTGGCCACCTGACGTGAAGAGTTGACTCATTTGAAAAGACCCTGATGCTGGGAAAGATTGAGGGCAGGAGGAGCAGGGAATGGCAGAGGATGAGATGGTTGGAAGGCATCACTGACTCAATGGACATAGGTTTGGGTGGACTCCGGGAGTTGGTGCTGGACAGGGAGGCCTGGCGTGCTGCAGTTCATGGGGTCGCAAAGAGTCGGACACGACTGAGACACTGAACTGAACTGAACTGAATGGGACAAGGAAGTAATACATATAACAGCTACAAACCAGCCAAAATGTAGTACCTTAGAAAAAAACAAAAAGGAGTAACTTTATAGTGAAGAAACCTGGCAAACACTCCTTTAACCAAGTGTCAAGGTTAACATCATCAGTGTTGCCAAGTGGATCTCATGAGAAGGACAAGTTACTTCTGCAGTATTTTAAAAAATCCATAGCCCAATTTAATCATGATAAAAAAAATCAGACAAACCCAAACTGAGATACCACCTACAAAACTCCCAACTAGCACCCCCTGTAAACCTCAAAGTCATGAAAACTAGGAAGATTGAAAAACTGTCACAGATTGGATGCAACTAAGGAAATGCATTAACAAAATGAATTTTGGTGTCTTGCATTAACGAAATGAATTTTGGTGTCTTGTTTTGAACCCTAGAATAGAAAACAGATATTAGTGGAAAAATTTGCAAGATCGAAATGATATCAACAAATCAACACACAGAAATCCCTGGCATTCCTATACACTAACAGTGAGAAATCAGAAAGAGAAATTAAGGAAACAATTCCATTCACCATCAAAACAAAAAGAATAAAATACTTAGGAGTATTTCTACCTAAAGAATCAAAAGACTTGTATATAGAAAACTATAAAACACTGATGAAAGAAATCAAGGAGGACACAAACAGATGGAGAAATGTGCCGTGTTCGTGGATTGGAAGAATCAATATAGTGAAAATGAGTATACTACCCAAAGCAATCTATAGATTCAATGCAATTCCTATCAAGCTGCCAGAGGTCTTTTTCAAAGAATTAGAACAAATAATTTCTCAATTTGTATGGAAATACAAAAAACCTCGTATAGCCAAAGCAATCTTGAGAAAGAAGAATGGAACTGGTGGAATCAACCTACCTGACTTTAGGCTATACTACAAATCCACAGTCATTAAGACAGTATGGTACTGGCACAAAGACAGAAATATAGATCAATGGAACAGAATAGAAAGCCCAGAGATAAATCCACACATCTGTGGACACCTTATCTTTGACAAAGGAGGCAAGAATATACAATGGAGAAAAGATAACCTCTTTAACAAGTGGTGCTGGGAAAACTGGACAGTCACTTGTAAAAGAATGAAACTAGATCACTTTCTAACACCATACACAAAGATAAACTCAAAATGGATCAAAGATCTAAGCATAACACCAGAAACTATAAAACTCCTAGAGGATAACATAGGCAAAACACTCTCTGCCATAACCCAAAGCGGGATACTCCATGACCCACCTCCCAGAATATTGGAAATAAAAACACGAATAAACAAATGGGACCTAATTAAAATTAAAAGCTTTTGCACAACAAAGGAAACTATAAGCAAGGTGAAAAGACAGCCTTCAGAATGGGAGAAAATAATAGCCAATGAAGCAACAGACAAACAATTAATCTCAAAAATTTACAAACAACTCCTGCAGCTCCATTCTAGAAAAATAAACAACCCAATTAAAAAGTGGGCCAAAGAACTTAACAGACATTTCTCCAAAGAAGATATAAAAATGGCTAACAAACACATGAAAAGATGCTCAACATCACTCATTATCAGAGAAATGCAAATCAAAACTACAATGAGGTACCACTTTACACCAGTCAGAATGGCTGCCATCCAAAAGTCTACAAGCAATAAATGCTGGAGAGGATGTGGAGAAAAGGGAACCCTCTTACACTGTTGGTGGGAATGCAAACTAGTACAGCCACTATGGAAAACTGTGGAGGTTCCTTAAAAAGCTGCAAATAGACCTGCCATATGACCCGGCAATCCCACTGCTGGGCATATACACCGAGGAAACCAGAATTGAAAGAGCCACGTGTACCCCAATGTTCATCGCTGCATTGTTTACAATAGCCAGGACATGGAAGCAACCTAGATGCCCATCAACTGACGAATGGATAAGAAAGCTGTGGTACATATACACAATGGAATATTACTCAGCATTAAAAAAAATTCATTTGAAGCAATTCTACTTAGATGGACGAAACTGGAGCCCATTATCCAGAGTGAAGTAAGCCAGAAGCAAAAACAACAATACAGTATATTAACGCATATATATGGAATTTAGAAAGACGGTGACGAGAACCCAACATGAGAGACAGCAAAAGGAACGCAGATGTATAGAATAGACTCGTGGACTTTGTGGATGAGGGTAAGGGTGGGATGATATGGGAGATGGGCATTGAAGCATGTTAATTGTCATGTGTCTAATCAATCGCCAGCCCAGGATTGATGCTCGGGGCTGGTGCAGCGAGATTTCCCGGGGGGGAGGGAGGAGGGAGGGGGGTTCCGGAGGGAAGCATATGTAAACCCATGGTGATATCATGACAATGTATGGCAAAAACAATAAAAAAAAGAAAAAAAAACATAAAAAAAAATGCTGTCCTGTGCTTAGTTGCTCTGTCACATCTGACTCTTTGCAACCCCATGGACTATAGCCTGCCAGGCTCCTCTGTCCATGGGCATTCTCCAGGCAAGAATAATGGAGTTCCCATGCCCTCCTCCAGGGCATCCTCCCTACCCAGGAATTGAACTGGGGTCTCCTGCCTTGCAGGCAGATTCTTTATCAGCTGAGCTACCAGGGAAGATTATATATAGAAGTGCAACCTGTTTGTGGGATAGATATAGCCCTCAGTCTGCCTGTCTGAGATCTCTGCCTTTACATGTTAATGAGCCACCTAAACAGTGTTCCTCTTCTGATAATATTTCCCCTTCCACTGAAAGCATTTTTATTTTATTTATTTTTTGGTTATGTTGGGTTTTCGTTGCTGCGTAGGCTTTTCTCTAGTTGTGCCCAGTGGGAGCTACTCTCTAGTTGTGGTGTGTGGGCTCCTTTGGCATGTGAGATCCTCTTGGATGAGGGATTGAACTCATGTCTCCTGCATTGGCAGGCAGACTCTTTACCACTGAGCCACCAAGGAAGTTCCCCTTAAGATTCTTAACTGTCCATGCTTCGGTGATAAGACATCTAACACTTTACTGCTTTTATGGATTTTTGTGATTCCTGGCCTGAAAATTTCTGTGTCAGGAGGGACTGTGTCATATTCACATTGGCACCCACCAAGAAAGCCTCTGCATTGCCATTCGCAGGGTCTGTGGTCTCCAGGGCTTAGCACACTGCCTGGTGCATTTTTCTGGCTGTTACTAATAGTTCTGTTATGAACACTCATGTACAAGTAATTATTTTTTTCTGTTTGCCTGCACCCGGTCTTAGCTGAGGCATATGGGATATAGTCCTCAGCCAGGAATTGAACCTGGGCTCCTTGCATTTGGGAGCATGGTGTCTTAACCCCTAGACCATCAGGGAAGTCCTATAAATGCTTATTGAATGAGTGCTATCAGAGGGAGCTCCCAAGAGGAAAACATATGCAGCCCAGCCCAGTTTTAATCCAAGGAGAGAGATCTGAGAATTCTTCCTTGCTTCTGTTCCACTGATGGGTGGGTCTTGTTCGCATTCTTTGTGGATAGTTGAAGCCTGGAGATGGTTGAGGAGGAGGATGAAGGCAGAAGCCATCCAGATAAGCAGAACTGGACTCAATGACCAAAAACCAAAAAGGGTAAAATAAAAACTAAACCAAAATTCACACCAGCTTAAAACAGCACCCCCTGCAGGTCCCTTTCCTCGCAATTTTATAATTAAACCCAGAGGAAATTCTTACCAGAATCCAACAGAAGAAAGGAGGTGTGTGAATACGGTTATTGGTGCTGGGCAGGGAGAAGCTTATCATGCCTGGCTTTCACAGGGAAAAGTTATGATCCTTTACTGACTATGAAGTCAATTTAACTGTAGTGGTGTGATGCGCTACACCTTTTTTGTTGTTGTTCAGTCACTAAGTTGTCTGACGCTTTGTGACCCCATGGACTCCAGAGTGCCAGGTTCCCCTGTCCTTCACTATCTCCTGGAGCTTGCTCAGATTTATGTTCATTGAGTTGGTGATGCTATCTAACTATCTCATCTTCTGCCACCCCCTTCTCCTTTTGCCTTCAACATTTCCCAGCATCAGGAAATACAGCATCCGGATGTAATGAATTGGCTCTCCACATCAGGTTGCAAAGTATTGGAGCTTCAGCTTCAGTCCTTTTAATGAATATTCAGGGTTGATTTCCTTTAGGATTGACTGGTTTGCTCTCCTTGCTGTCCAAGGGACTCTCAAGAGTCTTTCCAGCACCACAATTTGAAAGCATCAATTCTTTGTCACTCAGCCTTCTTTATGGTCCAACTTTCAAATCCATACACGACTACTGGAAAAACCATAGATTTGACTATATGGATGGTTGTCAGCAAAATGATGTCTCTGCCTTTTAATACATTGTCTAGATATGTCATAGCTTTTCTTCCAAGGATCAAGTGTCTTTTAATTTCATGGCTGCAGTCACCATCTGCATCTCTAACTGTGTATTAAAAATGTTAGAAAGTCACTGCATTATTTCATTATGTCTCCACAGTAATCCTATGAGGTGCAGATTAATATGCCATCTTACAGATGGGGAAAATTGACGCCTTGGAGGGACTTGTTCAAACTCACACAGTAAGTGGTGGAGGTGGACTTCAGCATCCAAATCCTTTTGATGCCACAGTCTTGGCTTCATCTGTTCTACCACAAGCCTCAGGCAGCCCTGATCCCCAGCACTTACCATATCTCTGCTGCGCTACTGCTGCTGACTAGGGCCAGTTTCCTCTGGGAGATGCTAGCGGGATCAAATTGAGCACTTTGCTTCTCACGGCTACCCATATATATGTATACCCTTTTATATATACCCATTAAATCCTGGTGTATAATTGCCAAGGAGGCAAGAACAGCAGGAGTGTCAAGACAGTGGACACAGAGAAATGGACAATTTTTGCCCTCCAAGGGGCTTGGTTCTCCCTCTGCTGAAAAATTTCATGAGACAGCTAATATTTGTGCTTGAGAAGTAGATTTTTGGGTTGGTGAGAGGGTGAGGGCGGTGGTGGTATACAGAGGAAAGACTACATTGTGGCTATCCTGGGAATCCCTGTAAGTCCAGGTTCAAAAATCACATTGGCTATGGGTTTGGAGGCTTTGAGAAATGACTTCAGTGAACCTAGCCTCAGTGTCTCCATCTGCAGGAAATGGTAACTAGTGGAACGCCCCCAGAGTTGGCTTGAAGGTTAGCTGAGGATGCCAGCTGTCTTAAAAAACCATAGCTGTTTTGGGTGTCATTACTATCTTGAGGATTTTGTTTTCATTTAGTATTCTGGAATTAAAAACTGTGTGTGTGTGTTTTTTTTTTTTTTTTGCTTTTGATTTTGTGGATTAAAAGTCCTGTTGTCTTCAGAAAAATATAAGAATTAAAAATATATATATATAGTTGATTGTAACTCTGTACAAGCTAAAAAACAAAGAAGAAAAATGCAGCTATAAAGTTTTTTTAAAAAAAGGTATTTTGTTGTCATTAGGGTTAGCAGAATTCTTTATCTCACAGCTTCGGGTTTCTTCATTTGTTTTTTTCACAATGAAGTGCTCTTGCTTGCCTTGGGGGCTGATGCAACGGTTCTATGGGGGCATGTGTAGTAAGCTCCAAGCTATGGTGCCTGAACTGGCATTTTGGTGGGTATCTATATGCAGTAGGTCTTATTATTATTATTGCCATGCTGCACAGCTTGGGGGATCTCATTTTCTTGACCAGGGATTGAACCTGGGTCACAGCAGTGAAAGCACTGAATTGTAACTGCTAGACCACCAGAGAACTCCTGCAGGAGGTCTCGTTACTGAGGGTGAGGCAGAGGCTGGGTGACCCTGCTCGGCATTTTCTGCTTGCACACCCCGGCAGTCACTGCACCCTGCCTCCAGCCTGCAAAATAAAGTGGACTCCTTCCTGTGACCTCAGCATCAATGCCCTCGGAAACCCTTGCTTGCTGCCCATGGCCATCTTGGAATTCTCACCCTCGCTGCGTCTCTACCGAGAGGGATGTGAGGGAGGCAGTTGATGTTGGACACTGGCCAGGGGACTTCACAGGCCCAACAAAGAATTTTTTAAAAGGGTGGAATTGGTAATAGGCAGAGGGGAATTCCGCGGATAAATAATAATTTATGCAAGGAATGCCATCTGCTTCTCCGTCGAAGCATTAGTGCATAATTGCAGGCTCAATTCCCTTCCTCTTCCTTGCCCTTTACCTTTCAACTCCTTAAATAATTATATTGACACCTCCCTAGGCTGACTGGGTGGGAGGAGAGGTAGAAGGCACCCTGCTTGGATGCTTGTTGCCCCCAGTGTTCCATAAAACTGAAATAATTAACTGTAATGCTCTAAAGGATTAAACACTAAATAAGAACACATTGAAGTTCTGGCCAGTGTATCTGAATGTTGTGCTGGAAATTAATGAAAACCAGCTTCACTGGAGATGCAAGCATTAGTGGCTCAGTCCTGTCCGACTCTGTGATCCCATGGACTGTAGCCCGCCAGGCTCCTCTGTCCATGGGATTCTCCAGGCAAGAATACTGGAGTGGGTTTCCTACTCCAGGGGATCTTCCCCAACCCAAGGATCAAACCCTGCTCTCCTGCATTGCAGGAAGATTCTTTACCATCTGAGCCACCAGGGAAGTCCTACTGGAGATATGGGATTGTACATTATATTTGGTCTTTGAATAAAAATTCTGTTGTAGGATTCTCTAATTGGATTAGGAATCAAAAGCCATGTGCCCCTAATCACTCTCCACGCCACTGTACTCTAACTTTGGCATCTACCAGAATATTTAGAAACTATTTATGTATGAATTCTTCTGTCTCTTTAGCCTGGATAAGTTTTGGCAGAAGCAGTGAGGGGTAAACCAGAGTTTAGGAGGAGGGAAGTGGACAGGGGACAATTTTGGGAATCATGCTAAAGTACTCTGAGCAGAGACAACAAATCAGCCTGAAGACTGAAATTTGCATGCTGCTATGTTGGCTCAGGTGTAAGTTTTGACCTTCTCGGTGTTTATAGCATTTTAAAATAGGTGCCGATACTTGGGCTTCCCAGGTGGCTCAGTGGTAAAGAATCCACCTGCCAATGCAGGCGTTGCAAGAGATGTGGGCTTCATCCCTGGGTGGAGAAGATCTCCTGGAGGAGGAAATGGCAACCGACTCCAGAATTCTTGCTTGGGAAATCCCATGGATGGAGCAGCCTTCTGGGCTACAGTCCACGGGGTCATAAAGCGTTGCATATACCTGAGCACGCAGGTATTCATGCCGGTACTTGGAAGTCAATAGGTTTCAAATAAAAGTTGGAAAGTCTGCCTTCCCTTGAAAAGTCAGCTCTGGTAATTTTGGGCCTACATTTCCATGTGGATGGAGGTGAGAAGCAGTCAGCTTTCCATTTTGGCTCAGTCTCCACCACTCCCTTATGCTGGACACCTTCACTTTATGACGTTTTTCTGGCTTCTGCGTGGTTTTTGTAAGCCTTTGAATTTATGACCCCGATTCAGGAAATTTCCTGGTTGATTCACAGTTGTCATTATAAGGAAAAGTCTCATCCAGAGAAAAGAGATATTTATTGAATATTGATGATATTAGCTAACATTAAGCACACACTATGTGCCCATTGGTCTGACCCTATTTTTGTAACAACTTTATTGAGATAAAACTCACGTATCATACAATTCATCTATTTAAAGTGGATGATTCAAGGAATTTGCTGGTCCAGTGGTTAGAGTCCCATGATTTCATTGTTGAGGGTGCAGGTTCAGTTCCTGGTCAGGGAACTACGATCCTGCAAGCTGTGAGATGGCAGCCAAAAAAAAAGTGCATGGTTCAATAGTTTTTTCCTATTTTCAGAGTTATGCAGCTATCACTACAATCAACTTTAGAACATTTTTATCACCCTTAAAAGTGACCCTGTTCCTATTGGCGATTACTCTTCATTTCCCATCAACAACCCAGTTTTGAGCATCAAGTACTGTTTGTGTCTCCACGGGTTTGTTTCTTTTTCCATTTCATGTTCATTGTGTCAGACTATATGTGGTCCTCTGTGATAGCCTCTTTCATTTAGCATAATGTTTTCAAGATTCATGTTGTAGCATTTATTGATATTACATTTTTATTTAATTTATTTATTAATTTTTATTAATAAATAATATTCCATGGTATGGATAGAACACATCTCTGTTATCTCTTCATCCATTGGGTTGTTGATGGACATTTGGGTTGTTTCCACTTCTTCCTATTGTGAATAATGTTGCTATAAACATTCCTCTGCACATTTTCATGTAGACATAGGTTTTCATTTCTCTTGGGGGTGGAAATGCTGAAGTATATGGTAACTCTATGTTTAACCATTTGAGGAAATTGCAAATTGTTTTCCAAAGTGGCTGCACCACTTTTTATTCCTACTGGCAGTGTGCTGAGCTGTAATGGCTCAGTAGTAAAGAATCTGCTTGCAGTGGAGACCAGGGTCCAATCCCTGGGTCAGGAGATGGCAACCCACTCCAGTATTCTTGCCTGGGAAATCCCATGCACAGAGGAGCCTGGGGGCTACAGTCCATGAGGTCACAAAGAGTAGGACATAACTTGCCCCCCCCCACTGCCCCCGCCGGCAGTGTATGAGGGTTCTGATTTCTCCATATTCTCACCAACCCTTGTTGTTATCTTTTATTATAGTCATGTTAGTTGGTGTAAAATGGCATCTCACTGTGGTTTTGATTTGCATTTCCCTGATGGCGAGTAATACTGAGTGTATTTTCATGTGCATGTTGGCCATTTGTCAGCCCTATTTTAAGGGCTTAAGTGAAGGAATCCTCAAGCCCATGACAACTGCAGGTGACAAATACTGTTACTGCTACGTTTCCTGATGACATGCCAAGCTCAGACTTTGAGTTGCCAGTGTCTTTTCAGCAGATGGGCTTCCCTGATAGCTCAGCCTGTAAAGAATCCTCCTGCAATGAGGGAGGCCGGGTTGGGAAGATCCCCCAGAGAAGGGAAAGGCTACCCACTCCAGGATTCTGGCCTGGAGAATTCCATGGACTATACAGTCCATGGGGTCGCAAAGAGTCGGATGTGACTGAGCGCCTTTCACTTTCAGCAGACGATATTAATGCTTATTACATACAAGGAAATTTTAGCTCCTGGCTTTGTACAGGAGTGCAAATCTAAAACAAAGACTTTGATGCATTGTTAGCACCTAGTAGCCCGCCCCTCAAAAACTTCTATTTGTTGTGTTTTTCCTGACTCAGAACCTCTGCACATGCTGTTTCCCTGGCTAACTTGTAGATTCTCTGAGAGGCTTCCGTGATCCTCCAGTCTAAATCTGAACACTTACTCTCACAGCACTCTGAACCATTACTGTGACAACGTTCATTCATTAATGTCTTTATATTTTCTCATCTTTCTTTTAAGCAAAAGATTATACCAGTCAATCCTAAAGGAAATCAATCCTGAATATTCATTGGAAGGACTGATGCTGAAATTGAAGCGCCAATACTTTGGCCACCTGATGTGAAGAACTGACTCATTGGAAAAGACCCTGATGCTGGGAAAGATTGAAGGCAGGAGGAGAAGGGGACGACAGAGGACGAGATGGTTGAATGGCATCACTGACTCGATGGACATGAGTTTGAGCAAGCTCCGGGAGATGGTGAAAGACAGGGAAGCCTGGTGTGTTGAAGTCCATGGTGTCACAAAGCGTTGGACGTGACTGAGCAACTGAACAACAATATACATACATTTGTATTCTGCCTTTTCCCCCATTTCACGTGATATTACAAAAATCATCAACCTAATTGAAAGTATCATTTTAAATGGCTACAAAGTATTCTATGAAATCATTATAAAATAGCTCATATAACCATTTCCTTTTTTTAAAAAAAGTGTTTATATGGTTTCATTGCTTTTGCTATGGTAAATAATACTGACATGAACATCTTGGGGCACAAAGATTTTTTTCTGTGTTTAGGATTATTTCCTTAGCATAGAATCTCGGAAGTGAAATTATTGAGTCAGAGGCATTGAAGGCCCTTGATGTCTATTGCTTAAGTACTAGCCCAGAGAAGACATTGCAGTGATTTAGCCTGCCCTCAATATACATAACAGTGTTAGCACTGGATGTATTATCATTCTAAGAAAAGCTTTGTCTGAATCTGCATTTCTTTGATTAACAGTGGGGGATAAATCTAATAATTATACAAACAGCCATAGCATGTCTTAAATGATATGCCAATTAAAAAAAGCAGATACTACATTATTGGTGCATTTTCCTGCAGGAGCTCAAGAAAGACTGAATGAAGGCATTTTCTGGTGAGGATAGGAGAATCAAGTGGCCTGAACAGCCTCAATAAAACAGCTGATAAGGGGATTTGCAGATAAGGCAGAAGGACATATGGCTGGACTATTACTCTGTAGCTTATTTTTTATGCCTTATCAGAATAGAGAGGACAACTCCCTTGTGAATGATGGCTACATTTGACAGTGCAAGAAAAAGATCCACACACTGCAGGTAGACAGTCAGAGCTTCTGGAGGCATGTGTGATGGGACTTCAGGTGGAAAATGCTGCGATTGGAGAAGCCTTAGTGAACTCTGGGAGGTTAAGAGTCTTCAAACATTTTGTTTTAGTTTGATTTACCTGGGGAATATTTGGGGGCTTCCTAGGTGGCGCTAGTGGTAAAGAACCCACCTGCCAATGCAGGAGACATGAGATGTGAGTTTGATCCCTGGGTCAGGAAGATCCACTAGAGAAGGACATGGCGACCCACTCCAGTGTTCTTGCATGGAGAATCCCATGGGCAGAGGAGCCTGGTGGGCTAAAGTCCATGGAATTGCAAAGAGTTGCACACAATTGAAGCAAGTTAGCATGCACACATGGGGAATATTTTATTTCTCTGTGATATCTCAACAGGGAACCTAGGTTGGGGAGTGGGAGGAGTAAGCAGGAGGCCTATTTGGTCCACTCCCTCATCCACAAAGAGATATTTGGCCCTTGTTTCCAGATGAGGTTATAAAGGCAATTCCAGAGATACGCTGAAAGGGTGGAAAGCAGATTTCCATCTTTAGATTTTCTTCCAAGCACTGACATATACTCATCACTTAGACCTCACAGCATCCCCATCAGAGGCATATCATCATTCTCATTTCCACCTTGCAGAAGGGGTGGCTGCAGCATGAAGACGTTCAGTCTTCTGCCTGGGATCAAAGAGTTAGTAAGCAATGAAGCAGGGATTCAAACTCAGGCAGTGTGAAGAGGGCAGAATGGAGACTTTCAAACTGGAGAGCAAAAGAGACTTCTCTGGAGGTCCAGTGGCTAAGACTGTGTACAAGGGGACTGGGTTCCATCCCTGGTCAGAGAACTAGATCCCACAGGCTGCAACTAAGTGTTTGCATTCTGTAACTAAAGACTGTGCACACAGCAATGAAGATCCCACCTGGTGCAACAGTGCAGCCAGATAAATAAGTACAATATATATTATAAAGAAATTGGAGAGCAAAAATCGTGATTAAGTCACTGGGAAAATGTGGTATATTGTGGTAGACTTCTTATTTATTTACTTTTCTTCTGAATTTTGTTATTTCGTATTGGATTATAGCCAATGAACAATACTGTAATAGTTTCAGGTGAACAGCAAAGGGTCTCAGCAATACCTATATGTGTATCCATTCTTTTGTGGTGGATTTCCTGACTAAAAGAAAAAGGCTTAATTTTCATTGAAAACATATGAGCCAACCTTGGCTTTCTGAAAGATATCAATTAAATCAGTTGAAATAGGATATCAAGGAAGATCAACAGACCCACACATAGGCTTTTGAGGGCCAAAGGCTGAAGAAAGAATTGGGACATTCCTATCAATTATCCATTTACTTGTTTATCTCATATTCATAATCCATGAAGTGGGCAGAGAGTGGTTCTAACCATAAGTGGTTAGAGAAAAGAAGCCCTTGGGTTCAAATCCTGCTGTCCCTGCTCTATAAATCTGAACTAAAAATTTCTGAGCCTCAGTCCTCTTGTTTTTAAAATGGGGATTATATTACTACCTACCTTATAGTATTCTTGGAAGAAATAAATCAGATTATGCATATAATGTACTTCTATTGCCTAGCACATCATAAATACTCAGTGTTAGCTGTTAATATTTAGTCATTCTTTCTTCCAACAAATATTTGCTTAGCCTCACCTGTACTCTATGGGATTGGTAGAAATGTCTTGGATAACCCAGGAAGGGGATAAGGTAAAATTCTGAGGTCAAAGGTTTTAACTACAAAGCCTCTTGCTGTGAAATGTGTTGATTGGTGAGAATTTTTGAGAGATAGGACTGCATAATTTATCTAATATGCAGAGATAGATCAGGAGAAAGGGTGTGGACCTGAGGTCTGCTGGGAACGCAGACTAGGATGCACCCAGAGTAAGGCCTTTTGACATGGATTGTGAATTGTGTTCCTTTAGGCCCTCTAGGATCAACAAAACGAAGCAAGACAATACAAAACAAAATCTAGTGCTTTTCTGCTGCTCAGGATCAAAGTAGAGATCTCTGTCTCAGAAAGCAATGTTTAGACTTTGTCTCTGGGGAACTGGCTAGAGCTGAGTTGAATGAGATGGAAAGAGTTTGGACCATAAAACAAGGTGCCTGAGTTAGCAGATTACCTTCTGTGAATAAATCATCTGGATATTACATCAGAGCTCAAACAAAAGTTCAGTGTCTTGAAACTGACACTTTAAATTACCCTTTTGGTGGAAAAGGAAAGAGGAAAAGAATTGAATGGAGGCCAGGGAGCCCATCAAAACCTTTTTAAAACTCCAGATAAGGCATAATATTTAAAAAAATTTACTTTTGTCGAAGTACAATTGGTTTGCAATTTTGTATTAGTCTCAAGTATAAAGCAGAGTGATTCAGTTTTACATATATCTATCTATTGTTTTTCAGGTTTTTTTCCCTTATAGCTTAATTACAAAATATTGAATATAGTTCTCTGTGCAATACAGTAGGTCCTTGTTGGTTATCTATTTTATATATTATAGTGCATATATGTTAATTTCCAACTCCTAATTGATCCTCCACCCCTCCCCATATAGTAACTATAAGTTTGCTTTCTATGTCTTTGGATCTGTTTCTGTTTCATATATAATTTCATTTGTATTGTGCTTTATTTTTTTTTAATTCCCCATGAAAGTGATATCATATGATATCTGTCTTTGGCTTGCTTCACTTAGTATGATAATCTCTAGGCCCATCCATGTTGCTGCAAATGGCATTATTTCATTCTTTTTATGGCATTCATTCATTTTTTATGACTGAGTAATATTCCATTATTCAATAATACTTTGTAAAAATTTGGGGTTTGGAACTGAAATGTTCATATAGCAACTATCACTCATATAACATGTGTCACATGCTAAATTCTGCATCAAGAGCTCAATGCACCATCATTTCATTTATTATTATTTTTTAATTAAAAAAAGTTTTTAGAGCAGTTTTAGGCTCACTGCCTAATTATAAGGAAGATGCATGCACTTTCCATATAGTCCCTGCCCCCACTCATGCATAGCCTTCCTCATTATCAACAACAATCCCCAGAATGGTACATTTCTACCAAGGATTAATCTATACTGATGCATACTACACTGGTGCATACAAATGCAAAGTTTGTACTTTACCTTGGGGTTCACTCTTGGTGTTGTAATTTCTGTGGTATGGATGAATGTGTAATGACATATATCCATTTTTATGGTATCATGCAGAATATTTTCACAGCTCTAAAAATTCTCTGTGTTCCATGTATTCATTCTCCCCCTCCCAACCCTTTGACCCACAACTCTGATATTTTTGCTATCTTCATTATTTTGCTTGATCCAGAATGTTACATAGTTGGAATCCTACAGTATGTAGCCCTTTTGGGTTAGTTTCCTCCACTTAGTAATAGGCGTTTAAGTTTCTGCCATATGTTTTCATGGCTTCTTAGCCCATTTCTCTTTAGTACTGGATAATACCCATTATCTGGAGGTCCCACACTCTATTTATCCATCCACCTATATAATGACATTTTGGTTGCTTCCATGTCTTGACAATTATGAACAAAGCTGCTATAAACATCTGTGTGCAGCTTTTCATGTACACATAAGTTTTCAGCTTCTTCGAGTAAATATCAGGGAGCACAATTACCATTTTTTTATTTATTTACTTATGGCTGTGCTGGATCTTTGTTGCTACGAGTGTGTTTTCTCTAGCTGTGGCAAGTGGGAGCTACTTGCTAGTTGCAGTGCCCCAGCTTCTCATTGCGGTGGCTTCTCTTGTTGCCAAGCACGGGATCTAGGACTTCAATATTTGTGCACATAGGTTTAGTTGCCCCACAGCATGTGGAATCTTGTAGGGCCAATGATCAAACCCGTGTCCCCTGCATTGGTAAGTAGATTCTTAACCACTGGAACACCAGGAATGTCCCTATTCTTTCATTTTAATTCCTTCAGTGGCTCTGTGGATGAGAAAACTAAGGTTCAGAGAAGTCCTGGTTTACCTAAAGACAAACAAGTTACAAGTAGAAGTCAAGACAAGACATGGCTTTGTCTATTTAGTGGATCAGAAGTCAGATGAATCTATTTGATGCATCAGCAGTCTTATTCCCAGCTCTGCCCAGATCCTCTGCAAGCCCTTGATCTGCTAACCCAACCTCTCTTTTGCAAAGTAACATTTTGTGTTTTATTGCCTCTAATGTCCTTGTCACAGGCAATCCTGGGCAGAAAAACACTTTAGGTTTCTCACGTTTCCAGTTAGCCTTGTGGAAAAGTCCCTTGGTGTCTCTGGGATTACTTTCTTGCATCTCTGCAATAAAAGCGTTGGGCTAACCATGCAGTGAACTTGCTAACCCTGCAAGTGTAGGGTTTTGTGTTTTGACACCTCTCCTGGTTCCTCAGTGGTGACAGAAAGACACTGACATCAGTGAGGGTGGATGGGAAGCTGCAAATGCTTCCATTTGAGCTTTGGGGTTGAATCATGTTGGTAATTTCAAAGTCTCATTATCTTACTCCCTAATGTTTGCTTCTAAACAAATGTAGTTCTTAGGGGAAGGGTGTTGGAATAACAATGTTAGTAATAGCTTCACTGGGGAAGTGAGGAGTATTTGGAGTTTTTAATGTAGAACCTTGAAGTGACCAAATGCTGCTCAGAGTTTGTCCCTGGGGCACTCAAGTCTCCATCAAGGACTCTACTATGTTTGGAACAGAGCCTGTAGTTAAGTGGGGGCTGGGTGATAAAAGATCACATAGCTAGGGGTGGAGACAGTAACTGTAGCTGCCAGCTTGAGCTTGGGGTCCAACAGCCTAGTTCTTATTCTCTCACTTCATAGCTATGTGACAAGCTCTCCATTCCTCATCCTTCATAAAGCAAGAATGGTAGCACCTCTCAACTGGGTGTTTTAACCTGAGGTCTGTGTCTAGTTAACTATTGTTCAATTCAAACTCTACAGAAGATGGTCTGGTTTTTCAAGAGACCAGGCAGAACCAGAAGCTGCTCTGAGTTGCCCTTTCTGGCAGAGCTGTGATGTGTCTGTGCTTGAAAATTCTTCAGTGAGAATGCATCTGATGTTTTCCTCACCTATAGTCAAGTCCATGCTGAAAAGAGGGATGGAGGTGGGGCCAGACACTGCCTTATATAAATTTTATCCTTATAACAACACTTTACCATTGTTAATCTTATGTGCATATTTTAAAGGAGGACACTGAGTTGCAGAGGGGTAAAAGAGACAAAGATGACAGAGTGATAGGTGGAAGAGCTGGGATTCAGATTTATGTCTTCAATGTCTGTGTGCTTCTGCTTATGCCAGGAGTCCTAATGAGAATTGCTAATGCTGGATCTCCCCACTCCAAGGCTTTATTTACCAATGGCTGCAAACAAATGACAAGAAATGGTTTCACTTTTCTTAACCATACATAAGTGCTTAAAGGATCAAGAAGAACGAGATAAAATGACACCACATGTAAGACGGGTTGTAGAAATGACAGGAATTTATGCGTTTGCACTATGCTGGTACAGCTCCTAATCAAGAGATAATGTCTATTTCTTCTCCCATGGATCTAGGCTGGCCCTGTTACTTGCTTTAGCCATTAAAACAAGATGGATTTGATGGTGTGCCACTTTCAACTCTAGGTCTCAAGAAGCTTTGCACACTACTGTTGATTCTGTTTTGGACACTTGCCCAGATGCCATGAAGACAAACTCAGGCTATGGTGCTGGAAGATGGGAAATTACATGGAACAGAACCAAGATGCCTCTGCCCAAAGCCAGCGAAGCCCTAGAGGCAGAGCTGCCTTATATCAGCTACAGTGGACTGTATGCATGATTGAATCCAGCCAATACCAGAAGAACCACTCAGCTGAACCCAGCCTAAACTGCCTACCCACACAATTGTGCACTAAATGAATGGTTGTTATTTGAAAACATCCCATTTTTTAAATATCCTTTTTATTCTGGAACAATTTAAAATTTTTGAAAGAGTTGAAAAGGTAATATGCCTATCACCTTGCTTCAATTTCCCCTAATATTACCATCTTATATATTATTGTGGTACATTTGTGAAAACTGACACCAACATTGGCATATCACTATGAGCAGAACTGTTGATATCATTTCTTTTTTTTTTAACTGTTGAAATTCTTTTTGTTTATTCTTTATTGATGTATAGCTGATTTACAATGTTGTGTTCATTTCTTCTGTGCAGAAATATGACTCAAGTATGCAAGCATATAGATTCTTTTTCATATCCTTTTCTATTATGGTTTATCCCAGAAATATTGGATATTGTTCCCTGTGCTATATAGTAGGATCTTGTTCTTCCATACTGTATATAATAGCTTGCATCTACAAAACCATTGAGATTTCTGTTTAATTCTTTTTTTTTTT